>DWLR01000100.1:0-37878 GCA_018246295.1 Papilio alexanor hazarajatica | reverse complement strand
TCACGCTCTATTTATATACTGTGGTGAAATGCTCTAGAAGCTTCTACATTGTTCTAGCAATCGATCGAAAAAAGTGGTGGGTTTATTAATTGTCAACCTAATAGTTTTGCTTCTATGTGACGCAATTATAAAATTGAAAGTCATAGACATCCAAAACGACAAATGATGTGAAAATCTTTCCTTTGAACAATAAAATGACTTCGAATTACTTTTAATTGAAGAAAAAGATCTTAGCCATCACAAAATCTGCCTCTACTGCAAGGAAGTAATTGTGTAGTAGACTCAATCCCGCTACAGCTTTAAATTCACTGGATTTAAAATTATTAATAATTACCTAATAATTTCGTGTTATGGTGAATTAATAAAAACAAATAAGTACATATGGCGTAATGTCATAAAGTAAATTATCTTCATAAATATGCAGAAAAATACATGATTCAATGTACGATCACTAAGATGAATGGTCAAAAAATACAGGTCTAAAGTATATCCTATTTACTACAAATACTGCAATTCATTTGTAATTACATATCCGATACGTATGTATGTGTAATATTCGTCTGATTTTATGTATATAGCGTTATAAATAACGCTAGCATTACAATGAAAAATCTACATAGGGCTATCGGTTATTTAAATATCTGAAACTACAAATTACTAACTGAACACCAAAATAATTTTATGCTACAATCTTCACTATATACGTAGGGCTGAATGATGCTTATTTTTTACCGTATGGAAATGTCGTAGAAATAATTTTTATGTACAATGTCGAATACAATTAATTTTTACACAATAATAACATTAAGAATCAAAATGTTTAAGTTATATTGCTTTTTATGTATTTTTAAAGTGCAAGCGTGATTTATTTTATATTTCAAAAAATGTGCAATAAATTACATTCTTTATCTTAATTTTTACTCATGCAAATAAAACTTTAAGTATTAATATAAAAATAATAATTCAGCTTACCTGCAATTCCGCTGAACATCTTATAGTTTTAAAGGGTACAGCACAAAACAATCACAAATTTAGTATTCGAAATAAATAATTGTCCACTAAAAAAGGGATTCAACGCACAAATACGCAGAACGCCCTAAAACGCAAACTAAATAAGTCGCCAAATACTACCTTTTTCGAGGAGATCACGCACTGAACTGAAACTGAATTAGTGCTGGGACGTATAAACTGGAACAGGTTTTGATACTAGGTTTCACTCAATACTCCTAAATACTGAGTACCATTAAACCAAAAGAACGCGTATCGAGTATTTAGAAGTAAAATACAATACTCTAGAAGTATTTTTTAACTCTATAAGTTTTTCGTACTCTATAAGTATTGAATACTTTTTAAGTATTTCGTCCTCTATAAATATTTCGTACTCTATAAGTATTTTGTAATATAAAAGTTTTTCGTATTTTATAAGTATGTAATACTCTGTAACTATTTTGTAGTCTAAAAGTATTTAATACTGTAAGACTACGTTATGCTTGATGTAAAATCGTTGTCGTTGTCCGCCTAAACATAGAAAACTTCCGTCCATTACCACATAACTTCGATACTCCAAAATACTTCTAGGAGCTAGTATTTGTAACGGGTATTTGCAAATACTCGTACTTAAAATACTTAGTATGCAATTTACCTAGTATATCCCATCTCAATGAACTGAACTAACTGTAAAACTAGTAACACTAACTATAGCTAAGAGTTCGAGAATCGACATTACTTTGTGTTTTATGCAAGTACTGAATGACATAAGAGCCAACTGTGGCGATGATCAAATAATCGACCGTATTTTTATCCATGACGTCATAGCGCTGAAACGTTTAGATCTTACAACGGAAATTATTTACTTATTCAACCCATTGTTGTTTAGATAATATATAATTTTTTTCTAAGATCAAAATTCTTTTTAATAAGTACAATATTAAAAGATTTTAACGGTTTTAACAAAAATAAAACCGACTTCAAATTGTGTAATCTTTCCCTTTTTAGAGATAATAAATATTAAAAAAGCTTTATTATCGATTGCCATAGTAATATTCATAATATTTTGGTAACAACTTTTTGACACATGTTAACTATTAACGAAATTAAAATACGCGGAATCAAGTTACAAAACGTTTCAGCTAGAAAAATAAGAAGCGAGCGCGTGCAAAGCCGCCGGCAATACCTAGTTTTATTTATAATCATTTACATTTATAATCACACTATCCCTCATTACAAAACCATTAAAACCAAAACAGGGCTTGTTTTAAGTCTATAGGTCTATTTTCGGAATCCAAAGCATCATTTGAAAATAATTTATAATAAATGTATAATTTTATACATAAATAAAATAAAATAGTAATAATTAGAATTGTATTGTTTTACATTATGTTATGTTGTAAACATAAGAACTATAGAACGGTTCTGAATTTCTTTTTAAATTTAGTTATAATATAGTGTATGAAGTCATTGCTTACTTTTATGTTCTGATAAGTTTCCACACAAATTCTGAAAATATTATTACCTACCTACTCAATAAAATATGTTTCAAAAAGGTACGTTAAAAATAAAAAAAATTGTCTTTATAATTACTTAGATTATCTATGGCACAAAACATTGTTGCGTAGCAACGATAACTTAACAACAAAACAAACAGTTTGAATGCAGGATGTCAGTTTACTTATTATAGTATTAGAAAACTAAACCCTACAAATTCTTATTTTATAACTAGTTATTGAAATGTCTAAGGAAAATGCTAACTTGCGTCTTTTAGGCTCTCCAGTAAATCTTTCATACAGAAGTAAGAAAAAGGACGATAAGAAAAATATACGAAATCGACCCCGATCTGCTCTACAAAGTTCTTGTATCACACCGGTAACACCATTTCACAAAAAATTTAATATTACACTAAGTTCACTACTACTACACTAGTAACATTAATGATGATTTTGATTTCAAAGCTTGTTTATTCAAGATTTTATTGATTTTATTTGATATGTGAATTATTTAAATAATATAGGCAGACTTATGCCCTATGTTGTACAAAGTGTCTTTTTGAATGTAATTTTAAGACAGCACATTAAAACTTATTTGAAGTAAAATAGGTTGTTACATGGCTATTTAGTTAAAGTATCTCAATACAAAATGACCGAAGTAATATTCAAAGTCATCAGCAACTGTGAATGGAATATTGTTGGTTTTACTAATCCTATAGCATAGCTATCCATATAGCAGCTTAAAGTTGCTGTGCCTTTTCTTTAGTCATTGTTTGTTTGTAGTAGAAACTGTTAAACAATCATCATGTATACAGTCGTTTATAAATTTCATTTATTATAATTACACTAAAAAAGAATGTGATACAAATATAGTCTTTGTAATATACATCTATATTAGGGGTGCCTCTTAATCATCATCTCCTTGTACACCTATGTAGGTTTGGCACATTATACTACTCTTCCATATCTCCTGTACTCTACTGCAATCGTGGTCCTGTAGTAGTGGTTTTGGCTATAGTTTTATGGCCAGTCACCTGCCTGATGCCAGCTCTCCCCAGTAATGCTTTAAGGGTGCTTCTGATTGATAATTAAATCACTAGCATTGTAAATAAATAGCATTGTAAGAGTAACTTGTCTTTGGTTTAGGCATGTTGAAAAGATGAATGCTCAATCAATAATCTATGGTGTAAAATAATGAAAGTGAACATCCTAAATAAACCTATGTTGATCAAATTGGTGTTTGTTGTGTAAATTTGTCACCAATCTGATCAACGTAAGTTTAGAAAGGCAATCCTAAGAATATTTGTAATTGTCAAGCATGTATAAGTCCGAAAAGTGTGCTGGAACCATTTCAAAGGGAAATTAAAAATCTCTACCTACATATCTGGTCCCAAAATTTCATGTCTAGGTTAAAGATGGGAATACATATTTATTTTGTTTACATTTATTAACTCTTTATTGGTGAAAATTTTCCTGGTATTTTAATAACATGTTTCGCTTCTTTACGGTACACATGCAGATGGAGCTCACCCTATTTTATTTGTATTTATTTTACTCTGATATTTACAAATTTTTATTTTATTAGTGCAATTCCGTTTTGGATATTTTTACAAATAATTATGTGAAAATATCATGGTCCGGTAATAAGTTGATTGATTAGTTAATTTATTTTTTATATCTATAGTAGACTTAAACCTAAGTCTTTCTTCAAAGACTTCTTCTTTCTCACCTTCGTGAGAGCAGGTCATTTGTGTGCAGAAAATAATAATATAATAGGGAGATAGTGTAACCTATAACACAATGACCTTATCTAGCCGATCAGGACCTTCCATGCTTAATAATGCTAGGGTGTCAGATTCTATCAATTTGCTAATAAGAAGTGAATTAACTGGTTGCTTCACTTTGCTTTTTAAAGTTTCACAGTAGGCCTATACAATAAATTACCATGATCTAAAAATGTCAACATTATTTATTGTTGGTTGCTGAGGCGATCATTAAAATGCTTTGAATTTTTCTTGTCTCTCATTCATAAATCATTCCATTCAGTACATGTTCAGAAATTTTTCAAAGCTATATTCTATAATGTAACAATATTATTTTTTTTCCAGGAAAATCCAGAAAGATTCAAGCGGCCTTTTTCTGCAGATACTAAAGAGAGAGCATCTTCTACTAGATCCTTTCTAAAAACATTTAGTACAGATTTACTGCAATCTTACAACAGTAAATAATAATATTATGTGAATTTTTAGTTGTATTTGATTTTTAGTCTTTATATATTAATTTGTTTCAGATACCACATCTAATTTAAAAATAGTTCCACCCACAACAGATTTACTTGGTGATACTAAACCATATGAAAAATTTAAAGTAAAGGGCAATAAAGAAATTTGTAGTAACGCCTCTGATTACGGCTCAGAAGATACCTTTATTAGCTTAGGTACTAAGATAAAAAGTAAAGCTCAATCGCCTCCTAAAAAAAATATAAATACAAAAGCATTGAAATATAGAAACTTAGCCAAGAAGGGACGGAAAATGGAGCAACAACAAATAAATGATGACAAAGATAACGGAAACTATGGTTTGGAAATTACTATTACAGAAAGATCAAAATCTCAGTCTCCTTGTAAAGATACTGATGCGTTCTATCACAGAAGCGCATCACCTACATTCAAAAAAAGGCAATGTGAATCATATTATGTACCTTATGACAGTGAAAATAAAAATTATCAAGATAATTTAACTAAACGTCAATTACTTGACTCTGATGAAATACCACCGGACATGCAAAACGAGATAGACACATACTCTCGTCGCTTAACACAAACTAAACAATTATCATTGGTAGAGGAAGAGTCCACGCAAGATCTTGAAAGTATCCCATCGAATAATTTACCAAGTCTGTCTCCCGAATCATCATTAAATGACAAGCATCGAAATCCTAATAAAAAACAAGAACATTTTACCGTTCTTAATGTTTTTACTCATACAGAGAAAGGCGAGGACTACGCAATAAAGCAGAACTCCTCGAGCGAATCTAAAACATACCGAAGTTTTTACGATGACTTTAATGCTAGTCATGATAACCCATTTAATACAAATTTTTCAAGTACTGTTATTCATACCGACTCTTCCTCTAAAGATTCTGGTTACCCTGAAAGCATTATGAAAGAAGATAAAATGTTTTTACAAAATGTTTCACTACCATCTGCCACTATACTAAGAAAATCTAACTCTGATAATAACTTGCATAATCAACCTAAAAGTTTAGACAGTGCATCTCTTGGAAGTAATGAAAAGGATTACCATAACACCTATCCGCCCGACAAAAAATGGACGGAACCTCTTAATCATAGCCATTTGTTATACAAAGACTTTTTTTTGAAAAAAGAGGGACATTTAGCTATACCTCCACAAAATTCTCCCAGCAGACTTGGCATACCTCTTAACTGTGAAAGAAATTACGCAAAGACAAATTTAAATGATGAGAATATTGAGCGAGAGGATGTTGAGTACCCAAAATATTTACTCAATAGCAGCACAAAAGCTTACACGTCTAAGGTCATTGAGGATTACAAAAAAGAAATAGAAGCTATTAACAATTTACATGAACTTACTTTAAAAGATATAAAAACTGACTCTAAATCACCTACACCCTTACATATTGAAATTATGTACGAAGAATCTAATAACTGTTATGAAGGTAAACACGATTCCATTGAAGGTTCTCAAAAGAGTTTCGAAACAAGTGACGCTCCGGTCGCAAACAAAAATTGTGCAAACAATAAAACAGATATTTCAAAAGTAACCACAAGGGAACTTATTCAGAATTATTTCAAAATTAAACACGATTATCCTAAAGGAACTAAAGAGAATGTGTTAAAAAATCTAAAAAAGTTTGAGAAGAAACTTAACAACTTCAAATCAGACAGCAAAAGTCCTAAGTTAGATTGGAAAAATAATAAAACTAATGTTAGTAGACCCGGACAAGAAACAATGAAACATCAATCACCAAAAAATATTTTCACTACTAAAATTCCTCTTAGCTCTAGAATAGAGAGTGTTCAAAATGACAAAGATGTGGAATCATGGGTGTCGTTAACTGTTCCAACGCCTAGAGCAATGGATACTACAGATAATACAGAAATTAAAGCTGAAGTTCCTAAAGCCAAAACTTCCACGGCACCAGAGGCCATATCTGTAGCGGAAAATCTCTCAGAAACCTGTAATGTAAAAGAAAAGTCTTCACCGACAAACGTTTCACTATCAGAGGAACTAGTTAAACCAAAAGAATTAGATTCCAAGTCAACAGTTCTAGATATATATTCGATGTTAAAAGAAATTGAGAGCTATGGCGATAATCCGGTAACAAAAGATTCGAATGCAGACTTAGCAAAGGAAGAGGTGTCTAAAGAAGAAAATAGAGCTTCCACGCCAAAAGACAATTTTATGTACGTTTGCAAACATTTAAAGAATTTTTTAAACCAAAATTCATTGTACACCTATTATTAAAAATTTATTTTGCAGGGAAATTTTCGAATTTTTAGAAAAAGTTGAACAAAGTGCAAATGATGCTTTATCAGTTCTTACGAATACTACGCCACAAACCACACCAAAGTGAGTATGCGCTAGAACCTTTTAAAGCAATCTTGTTAACAAAGACATCAAAAGGGGTCTCACAATTACTTGCCGCAGATGCTTATGGGTAGCGGTCATTTAGGTTAGGTCATTTAGGTTAGGTTTGTTTGCCACTTTCTTGTATAAAAAAACGTCAATTACAGGTTGGAGGTACTCCTGAAGCTGCCACACACGGAGTTAGCGCAGAG
Source organism: Papilio alexanor hazarajatica (assembly GCA_018246295.1). NCBI lineage: Eukaryota > Metazoa > Arthropoda > Insecta > Lepidoptera > Papilionidae > Papilio > Papilio alexanor. The sequence goes on along the minus strand of DWLR01000100.1, from coordinate 30,572 downwards.
AGTGGTGACTGCCTCGCTGCAGCTCGAGGAACGATCCTGTTGCATCGCATTGCTGCAGGAAAGCTTAGCCAACCACAAGCAACAGGTACACAATCAACGCAAAAGAGTTAACTAATTTAAGCACTTACATTTTTAACCGTCTGCAAAAAAGGCGGAGATTCTCAATTCTGTTTTTTTTATGTTTGTTATTACCGCAGAATGATTTACGAACCGATTTCTTGTTTCTTTTTTTTTCATTGGAAAGGGACATTCGCAAGTGGGTCCCATTTAATTTTAAGTGTCATTGAACCGTGGGTTTTAAAGATATACCGAAAATGTACACATTGATTACAGACATAAGACCAGCGTTGTTTCGATTTAATGGACTTGTAATGAGACGTAGCATGACTGTAAATTATTATAAATTAAATTAGGTGTTGCCCGCGGCTTCGAACACGTTCGTTTCTTATTTTCCTTGTTGATTTTTTTTGTAATTTCTTTTTAATTCCTGTGACCATCCCTATTCGGAAATCTAGAATTGTAACAGATGCTTTGTCTATCTATACGTAGACATTTCTCCCATTTAACATCGTTTCATCTGCCACATCGACATGTAGCAACTGGTGGGCCTTTAAACAGAAATAAAAATAACAGAACAGAAGTCTCAAACTTGATATATATGTTTGCACTTTATTTCGCAGATGATTACTAAAGTGAGCAACTTGGAGAAGCAGTCTCAACGAAACATCATGAAAGTAAAGCAAGACTGCGAAGAAATTATAAAACGCCACCAAAATTTTATAGATCAGGTATAATTTAAGAATGTCCATAATATGAACACCATCGTCGCACCATAATATGAACAGAAATAAAAATTGTCAAAATTGGCGACTCTATCTCTCTCTCTCTTTTAATTAACAAAATCATTGTTTGTACTACGAAGTCTAATAATAAATACACTTCAAAAAATGAAAGAAAAATATAAGAATTAGATTGTGATTGCAGCTTATAAACGATAAGAAGACGTTGAACCATCGGATAGAACAGCTAGTGGACGAGAGGCGATCTCTGGAGGAGCGCTGGAAGAGATCCGTGCAGACGCTCGAGGAACGCTACAAGCTGGAGCTACGCAACCAGCACGACAAGATGGTGGCCGCGCAACAGGTCATTGAACTTCGGTTTATATTGTACCATGTATGAAATTGTCGCCGTAAGATTTTGAACATCGTTAGTATAATTAAAATCGTAAAATCTCTCTAACTATATTATGTCAAGATTTCAAATGAACAAACCATTTACAACCTAAGGAACTTTTATTCGACCGTTTATAATCTATCGAAAAGACTAACCTTAAAAGCTACTAGCTGTTATCCACGGTTTCGCGTGCGTTCATTTCTTATTTTCCTCGCTGAAACTTTATTAATTTTATTTCGTGAATAATACCAATTTCGATAATATAAACGTGTCAAAAATTTGTTGTCAAAACACCCATAAAATGTCAAACGCGCGAAGTGAAAAACGTCCATTTTTCTGGTCAATTTTAGTAATTTTTCTTTCTATAAGAACCTTCTACATATTCTTAAGTATTAGAAGATTTATTAAAAAAAAGTAACTCGATAAATTCGTTCTCAAATTATAGCGTGACCATGGTAAATGGGGATTCATTTTTACATACCCGTTTTATATAACCTATAAATGAATATACATCGACTTGATTATCTCATTTTTAAATAATTACCGTTGCTAATATATTCATCTGTGGGACGAACATATTTTTTAATACCAATAATGTTTTTTTTTGCTAACGTTACCCCTGTATCTAATATGCACCTTATTTCTTTACGCGCATTCCAGGTGGCTAGGCAACGTTGGGTTCGACAGAAGGCTGAGAAAATAAAGGTTTGTTGTATTTGAGTAATAGATTCTTCTAGAGCGTGTACCAATAACATACAGAATCTGGGTCTTCGTTAAGACAAAGACCCAGAGAGCCAAGCTAAGAGCCTGGTTTAGAATATCATTTCTATTGTCAATATTAGCATCCCGGCCTGGCCTCGTTCCGATTGACGAATATGTCCAATGCTACTCGCAGATAGAAGAGCTATATATTGGTGAAAGAATTTTTAAAATCGGTTCAGTAGTTTTTGTATTTATCCTTTACGAACAAACAGTAAAATCATTTTTCTTAAAAAAGTGTTATAAACATTAATTATTGAATATGTAATTCCAGGAATTAACAGTGAAAGGATTAGAAGGAGAACTAAGAGAAATGGCAGAACGTCAACAGAAGGAGATATCAGATCTGAAGATGTCGCACGCCGAACAGATGGGAAAGGCGCAAGCGAAGCACGCGAATGATTTGGAGCAATTGAGAAGGAGATTAGAGGAGGAGAAAGAAGATGCGCTTGTGAAAGAGAGGCAGTTAGCCAGTTCGAGGTTACATTTCAATATATCTAATTTAATTTTTCTTGTAATGAATAAGGTCTTGAAGGTTACTGCGTCGTAATATGTCGTTTACAAAAAAACTGTCGTTTACAATTTATTTCCATTCTTTTCGGCTTACACAATTTCTGCTTAAACAAGTAATCAAAAAATAATCGCTCATTAGGTCTAACGAAAACATTTATAAAAATAAAACCTCATTCAAAAAAATGTATGCTATTGTTTACTTAAAAAGCTATACGTTAACTATAACATCGATCGTTAACGATATAGCTTTTAAAGTAGGCGGTAGCAGACTATGCGATTATTTAACTGTTAAGTGGAAGCTTTTTTCCTCGTTTTCAGATTGGAGAAGCAGATTCTAGAAATAGAGTTGACGTATCAAGAACAGCGCACGCGATTGGTGGGAGAGCTCAGAGCGGAGAGCGAGCGCGCCGCCGAGCAGCTCGCCGCGCGCGAGCGTGAGCAACGAGCCAACATCGGTAAGACGACTGGCACATTGGCGGATCTGAGGGAGGCCAAGGGCTCAATTTCCCCTCCCTCAAACGACAGAACTCTTCCGTGATTTTTTTTAAAAAGTGTATTTGATAATTTTACATTTAGTTAAATTTTTTACCAGCATTGCAGTACCTTGTTTTGATTAAACTTTTGATTTGATCAGGTTCATGGGTCAGCCCCCCCCCCCTCAACCAATCGAATAACAATCCTGGATTCGCCACTACACTTGAACATATTTATTTAATGCCTTACGTTACAGGCCTCTGGCAATCTTTAAAAATCAGTTAACCTGACTGAATACGAGATTTACAAAACTTTAGAAAAGAAAGAAAAAAAACTAAGTGTTGTGCTCGATACTTTCAGAGAAATGGAAGGAAGAGCAAGAGAACTTACTGCAAAAGAAACGCGAAGAATTGGATAAGGATATTGCTGAAGAGAAAGCAAGGATTGAGGTGGAAATTCATTATTTTTTTTAATTTCTTGCGATTAGTTATTGTAGATATCTAATTCGCGCGGCTTTGATTTTCCAATTGTGTATCTTTGACATTTGTAACTCCTAATGACACTGTCCTTAAAAAGATTAATTTAGATTTTTTTTCTTTTTATTCATCACCATTGTTCCACGTACATATTTTTAGTTATGTTTCAAAAGTCAAGTTCATTTCAGGAACTATTAAAACAAAAACGAACCGAGTTAGAAGAAGAGTTTGAACGACATAAAAAGGAGTTTGAAGCGGAGCAGCAGATTGTGCTGAAGAAGAAGGTGACGGAAATATCCGCGCAGCACAAGTTGGAGAGGGACAGGGAGATAGAGAAGGCCATAGAGAGCATGGATGCTGAGGCTCAGGCCGGCAGAAGAGAGCTGCAGGAAGCTTTAAGGTAATATCTTTTGCTTTTAAATCATGGGTCAAAGGTTTTTAATCCAATTTTTTTGTATGAAAGTACTAAAACTGCACTGTTTCTAATAATATGCTGCCATTAGTAAATGTCTTTGTTTTTCCTTTCCTTTTCCTTAGATGCTCACATAAAGTAAATTAAGCGTTAACAGTATGTGTAAGTGATAAAATAATTATTAGGGAATAGATAGAAAATGTTTCGAATAACAGCACAAATTAAATATAATAATAATGACATGGATACATTTTGAAAAAAGTTATATTAGATTTGTAATTTATAAAAAGATATACATTTTCAAATTCCAAATGGTGTAACGTATTCTTAAAACCATTTACTGCAAAACCATCGATGACGTCACACTACCTTCTGAGACACCGAAATAATAACTTGGACGAATAATGAAATAAACAAATATTTGAATTAAATATTTACAATTGTAACACAAAGGAGGAATAAGGAACAGTACGAGACAGAGCTGAGGGAGCTGGCGGAGACGGAGCAGGCGACGCTCAAGCGGTACCAGGAGGCGCAGGCCCGCGTGCGGCACTCGGAGGACAGGTGTTAGTGCTCAGTACAATGTATACGCTACGCGACTTAACCTCATTAGCATAGGCAGAGACTAACTAAACTTTTTAAGTGTACCAATTGTCATACTACATTCTAATAATATTCTAAGACATCATTCACACACGGCCATCTGATCCCAAACTAAGCAGAGTTTGTGCTGTGGAAACCGGACAACTATATACTACGTATATTAATAGTTTTCGTTTGTACCTACATATATATGTAGATAATTACATCCAGACACAAGACAAAAAGCCATGTTCATGCACACAAATGTTTGCTCTGTGTGGAAATCGAACCCACGACCTGCGGCGTGAGAGGCAAGTATCTTACCACTTCGCCAATCCTGATCGATTGGCAAAGTGGTAAGATACTCAAATATTATTTTTAATTTTATTTATTTAAAATAAATAAAATTTAAACTATTAGAAAACAGCAAAAGAGCGGCTCATCTGTTATTTAGTGGTCAAATCTATCCTCAATATCTAAAACAATCGGGAGAGTTACAGGTGTGTCAGCAGCTTTTGTGGTAAAGGAAGAGGATTAGGAAAAGGAGAGGAAGAATTGGGACTGGGCAGAAGTACGAATTTTTTACGCATAGATTCTGTGAGGTCGAGGTATGTCGCAGTCGTGTTGGCACATTCTTGCAACTGCAGTTCTTGCTGCTAACACGACTATAGCTAAACTGGCATAGGCAGAAACGACGCCTCTATTTTCGTTCTAGGTGCTGAATTGGAAGTGACAGTCGGCCAACTGGAAACAAGGAACAAAGTGCTCACAGAGGTATTCAACATTTTATAACATAAAGGATATTATAAAAAACTTGTTCACCGAGAATCTTTTATTAAATTGCAAAATTAAAATGACTGTAATAGTTTTAACGGACATTATAATAATTATGTTTTTGAAGCTTTGAGGTAATATCTTAAACTCTTAAATCATGGATCCGTGGTTTTTAATTGAAATGTTTGTACTGAAGTACTAAAAATGCACACTTCAGTTTCTAATAATATGCTGTCTTTATTTAATGTTATTACTTTTCCTTTTCTATTCCTTAATCTATACATTATTGTCATCAGCATATCTTGCCCAGCAGTGAACATCCACTATTGGCCACAGGATCGTCGAAAACTCATATATACTATAAAATAAATGTCACAGAAAAACATCCAACTGGAGGCCCAAGCGGAGGCGGTAAGAACCAGTTGCGATGGCACGTGGAGAAGCAAAATGGAGGCTCTGAACAAAGAGGTGGAGGACATGCGGCAGAAACACGACGAGCAGATGCATCAGCTCTACGCAAAGTCAGTTTGCATTTATTTTAATTTTATTAATCATGTTTTCTTATTTGACGAACGCTTGGCGAAGTGGTTAGATATATGCCTTTCGCGCCGCAGGTCGTGGGTTCGATTCACACACAGGACAAACGTTTATGTGCATGAACACTTCTGTTTGTATTGTGTCTGGGTGTAGTTATCTATATATGTATATATATATAGATAATTACAAGAAAAGTAGTAATACGTAGTATATCAGTTGTCTGGTTTCCATAGTACAAGCTCTGCTTAGTTTGAGATAAGATGGCCGTGTGTGAATAATGTCCCTGAATTGAAGAACACGTTTCTTATTAGAATTTAAAATGTATACTACATATATATATTTTTTTCATTAAATGAAATTGTTATTAATTAAGTTGAACCGCTTTTGGAACTTTAACATATTTTGGACTTTTTGTTTTATCCGCTCACACAATAATATAAATTGTAAAATGTAAACTATTCGTGAAGACGTGTTTTTGGCTGTTTCTGTTTCTTAATATTAAATGTATTTATAGTAAGTAAAAAATTGCTGTTGGTCTTACCAGTAAATAAATGTACCAGATCTGTAAGTAGACCGATTAGTGAATTCTTTAACATTTCTTAGGGTCAAAGTGGCAGTAGCCAAGAAGGACTCCACCATCCAAGCGCTGACAAGAGAAGCCGCCAAGTACCAGGAGAAGATAACGCTGCTGGAACAGAAGCTGCAGCAGCAGAGGAAGGACTTTCTCAAACAGAAGTGATTACACACAAAGAGTGTGTGTTTTATAAACGTTTTGTAAGTGCAAGAATTTGTCGAATATTTATTTGATTTTATGAGATAATTTGAGGGTAGTTTGATTTTGTTTTGTCCTGATTTTTATTTTGCCACTGATTTTTATTAGATATTGAAATATCTAGAAGTGATTCTGACCATTCTATTTTACTATTTTTTTTAAGTAGGAACCAAACAACAATAAACCTTATTGCCTTTATATTAAAGAAACCTTTCTCTCACATAAAGAATATGAATAGGGATTAGAAAGAGTATATTTCCAGATTGTACGTCACGTCTGTATTTAATAAAAGTTTTAAAAATAATGTCAATAATCTATGTTCGCTTATGGCAACACAGCGTAAAACATACATATATCATATTGTTTATCACATTTACGCCAGTGATATGGGTGCAACTTTTATGCCGTATAATCTATATGTTTCTTACTGTACCAATATTTGTTTTTAATTTAACGTTATTATGAAATTAGTTTTTTTTTGAATATGCTGATGTTAAATTATGGTGTATTTATTTATTTAAAATGTTTATTTATTAATTTCCTTCAATTATTGTATAATTGTTTTTTATTCGAACTAGTTGTATTATGAATTTAGCAAGAATTAAAAGTATTTTGCGACTGGCAATTTTCTTTTATTTCGAAAATAGCAACACGAAAGTTAAACCTTTATACTTCCACAGCATGTGATAGTTTTGCCAATTGGGACTGTAAAGTAAGCTCTAATAATCACTTTAGTTCAATAATGTGCCACGTGTCCAGCGATGGGCACGTGCCTTGTGTACAGCGTACATCTTAGGAAGAGTTAAATTATCTACCTTTTAGTTCGTACAATATACACCACTTCAGTTAGTATTTTTTTAAACTCGATTTATTTATATATATTTTTTTTTCGTTTCATTTCATATTTTGTACATTCCCTAGCTAACTAGTAAATGTTCAAATAAATTGTCATCTCATGTAATTTTAAGTTAAACGATAATTCAGATGAACTATTAATTTTAGAATTTTCGTATAAAAAATTATTTGACTTTAGCGTGATTAGGGTATGACAAAAATAAATAAATAAGGAAGGAGGAACACAAGTAAATATAAAACATCTTTTTAATAAAACGATATACCGAACAGGTAAATTATTAAAGCTTCATTTGCTGTTGCAGACAATTAGCACTCTCCTTAAAAACTAAATACTAACTTAGGACGAATTAAAGCTAGAACATTTGTAAACGAGACCAAAATCGCAAAAGTATCACTTATCTAATAAGTTCAGTATATTAAAGCATTGTTGGACCCTTGCAGCGAGTGTTGCTGCATTCGGGGTGTACAAAATACAAATATAGCACCATCTTAATGATACTGTTCATTAATATTAATGGACCAAAGTGAAGTTAGCCTTTCCCGACTTCCTTTGATATGCAATCACAATAAAATAATTATAATCTACCAATATTTGTTGGCAACAATAATTATAATAAAAATATAACATTCTCAACCACAGTACGAAAGTTTGGTATTACTAACTTCGCCCCAGTCTATTCAGACTGCGTAGTTATAAAGTTGCATAAACCTCCTAACTTGTAATATGACACCGTTTATAAAGTTTTTCATAAACTCTTATATAAGTTACCATTGCTAGTAGATAATTGTGGGGTCACCAGGGCCGCCACATTTCCGAACTACTCGACGTTCCCTGTTCAGGTGATTTCGATCGACTGGTAGATTCGTTTTTCTCTTTGGTTTCCTGTTTGACAGCCCTGGACGTGCTCGACTGCGCTAATGATTCAGCAGTATGACTTATCACAGATCTTTGCAATGGGTTTGGAACAAGAGACGGTCTTTCAAGGGCAGCCGGTATACTCAGTGGCAGCGTTAGCTTCCTCTCGTGGGCTGTTGGTATTCGTCTAAATGCAGATATTTTGTCAGGTCTATCTAAAACAATTATCTTATCGATTTGTCCCCTTTCAGGACTAGGCACTTTACGTTCTGGTTCCAACCGAATTATTTTCGGCACCGGTCCTATAGATTCTGCCGGTCTTTTTAATTTCTGTCTAATAGAATAGTCTACCGCTCGTTTCGGAGAGGCGTCTATACCGATCTTGTAGTTTTCTACGTCTATCACGATCGATAACGGCTCCATAAACTTTTTCGTTCTCGAACTTTCTTGTTGTAGACTCTCCGGTGATATTGTTGTCGAGGAAACTGTCGGCTTCTGTTCGGGACTCGAGTCCTGATCGGACGCCGACCTGCTCGGTGGTGTTGGAAAGGGAAATTTTTGGACTGGTCTAGGTGGTGTTTCTAGTTCGGTTGAAGAATCGCAGGCAGAATCACAGGACAATGGACTTAATGGTGGACTGGTTGGCTTTGTTGATTTTACGTAATGGAATGCGCTGGGTCGTTCATCGTCAAGTCTTAATGGGTCGGGGACGAGAGGCGGGCAGTCGGCAGGATGCAGGCGTTCGATACCGGACAGGCAGGAGTTGAGGTGGTTTCCCAGTCGGTATCTAAGTCCTGTGGGTACGCTAGCGAGGCGGGAGAGGTACCGTCTGACCTCTACGGCGCAGTCTCCGAAGCCGGACCTGAAGCGTTGCAACACGGCGGGGTCAGCTGCTATCGCAGCTGCCAGCTGCTGTCGTTGAAGCGTCTGCAGGTGCTTCACCGTCATCTCGAGGATATCCGCCTTTTCTAACTTGGAGTGACGTGCTGGCTGTAAACAAATATGAAAATAAGCTATATTTAACATCATTTGAGACAACAGACCCTTTTATTGTGTCAAAATAAAATGCCTTAAAAGTGTTCTATTGGTTTTCTATAAAGTCTGTTGACTACAAACATGGTTCTCACTTTTACATCTATTGTGTAAAGGTTAGCTTTAAATTAAAAAGATTAGGAATAAAAAATAGAGCTATAATGCATTGTCAGACTTTAAATATAAGTAGGATTTGAATTTTTGTCGGTAGAAACACCACAAAAATATATCAAAAATAGGAAAATATTTCGGAAATTTGAAGTAAAATAATATAAAATAAGTTTTTGAAGAGGTGATAATTTCCCAATCGACTCTTGGATTTACTGCTCTTCATGACTGTGGGCTTAGAAGACAGATTACCCTTTCTATTCTGAAAATTTTACCTTAAACCCGGTCTAAACTTTTTTGAGTTATCCGAGTTTCAGACTCCAATAATTTCCACATTTCAAAATTATGTCATCATATTACATAACCAAAATTTAGATGAATATTTATAAAGTAAGTACTCACGTCTTTGTCTATGGAGTCAGTGAGCAGCTCCTTCAGCTCGTTGAGGCAATGGTTGATCCGCGCTCGCCGCTTTTTTTCCATGATCGGTTTATTGGTCTAGAACAATCACAAAATCGTTTAAAAATCATTATACCCACACAATAAATGTGTTTTACATTTGGATTACATATCTCACAATACTTATTACAACATATTTAAAATGTTTATAAACATAAAATGCACTTCTTAATTTTCTTTATTTGATATTTAATTTAATTTAATAAAAGAACACAAAACTATTTAAACTTTCAGAACATCACTTATCAATGCACTTTTTTTTTATAAAAGGCACAAGTACCTTTCGAAGTTCAGCCTTCGACATCCCCTGAGTCGGTTCAGACATGAACCCAGTTTGGGAGTCGTCATCTTCACTGCACGGCATTTTTGCTCACTGCTCTCGTAAAAAGTTCCGTGGGAGGTCCAAGGGACGTTACGCGCATCCCGGACGACGTCCGAAGGAGTTATGAGAATTCCCGTACACGACCCGTAGTATAAAAATTATAATTCGCCCTCCTTCCCGTTGCGATCCCGTTCGTATAACGACCCCATGAACTGTGTCCATCCCTTTTTCACTTAGCTGAATAAAGCGTTGGGAACTGTATCGGAATGTTTTGTTTTCGTTCCGTCTCGCTCTACCGTGCAAACAGTTGTGAATGGCGCCTATGGTTCAAAAGCAAACAGTTGTACAAGGTTTTGAGTTCGATTTGGTTTGACATGACATGATTACATAAATATTAAAAATTATCTTTTCGAATACAAATATAAGTTAATTTGTTATTGGTTCTATATTTTAATATATCTTAAGAAAAAAACGGTTCGCAATTATTAATTTACCAATTTTAATATTATTGTTTTAACCATTAATCAATTTAATTGCACTATATAGTCTATGTAACATACTGAAGTTTTTGATTTGGAAAATTGTTATTGAGCTCAAAACAACTAGAATAAAATCATCACTACTAAAATTTATGTAAAAGTATGTTTTATTTTTAATTATGGTTTCTTACCATTCCATACCATTACCATTCGTTTAACTCTAAATTCAAAATTAAATTTTAATGCGCTATATTATATTATGCGATAAATTTATTTCAACTAATTACACAGTATAAGTATGACGGAAATCAACCTTTGTAAAAGAACAAAAGAGGTTTTATAATATTTAAGAAGAAATTGGATGTGAATGTGTATGTTGGTGGCAGGCTAATTGTTTTATTCTTCTGTAGTGGGATATGTCATAGTGATCTTAATAAAAGGAGCTGCACGCACCTTGCGTGGTCTGGTTTTGATGGTTGCAAATTTTAAAGTAGCGCGTGTAATGTTGTAAAAAGTCTGGATGTTGTTAATAAGGGTGAAGTGAAGATTAAAAAATGCTTTCAACTCGTCAGATCGTTTGATTTTACGAACGAAACGTTACAATTACCTTTTTAATTTAATATTTGAGATGTATCTTTTTTTTAACATCATATCAATGACAAAAAAAAAACAAAAGTAAAGCTACTTACGACCTTCCCTTATCCTAGCCACGTATGGGAATGCTCGACCAAGCACATCAAATACAACAATTATTCAAACCCCCTTTACGGCGACAAACAATGAATACACACCTTGATTCATTGATATCTTCGTAATAATATAACGGGAAAAATATTATTATTATTTTAATGTTTCATTTTCGAAATGAAACGATACACCGGGATCAAGACGAAGTGTACGGTAGGCGCAAGGCATAACGTTTATTTTTTTTATAACAACTCGCAGTCACTCAGAGTTCGTACTTGCTGCGCCGAGCGTACGTGAAGTGTTCTCACGGTGTGTGGGAATGCACGCAGGGGTGAGGTGAGCTCTTAACCTGTATGCGTGTGTGTGTGTGTGTTTTACACGCTATTAACTACAATAGCTTGCTTGTTTTAATTACAAACTAAATATAATCTTAAAAATTAAATATTTTATTTAGAATTTTTTGTTTTAGAAAAATTTTATATATTGAATATTTCTTTTTAAAGGATAACGGAACGAAATTTTATTTTAAATATTCTATGGTACTACGAAATTCCCCTCAAAATCGCTTGAGTCGATATGTCACGAAATTATTTCTTTTATTGAATGCAACGTCGTAATAAGTTTTTAATAAAAAAGAACAAATAGATATTTACCTTATCACAACCAAAAAAAAGTTTTGTCTACGAACTCTATGATCCCGAGTGAAAAAAAAACGATAAATAGATCATCCAGGTGCACCAATGACCTTTATACGGCGTTCCTTTTTGTCCGTACATACCTTTATTCTATACGTAATTAATATTTAATTAGGTCTTCACTTTCTCCCACGGTAGTTATAGTAAAATAAACATAAACCACATTAGAAGAAACTTAAAATATATCGTAACCGCTAAGTCATAAGGTCTTCAAAATAAATTTATACCTGCATTCATAAATTTGTATAATCTTTTGAACCACGGAACTAGTCTATTTTCAGTTTTTGCTTACAATCTGAAACCCTATTCCAATAGCGCAAGGTTCAGAATTGCACTTTATTCACTGTTTTGATGACGTTGTCAACATGGCGGTCAAGCCCGTCCATTTGCAACGATACAGCATGCGATCGCGTGACGATGCTAATGAATGGTGAATAATCGCTGTCATATGTCGTTGATGTGTTAAACAGAGGGAGGGTGGGCAGTGAGAACCATTTTTTTAATTAGCATACCGTTATATCATCTCGGTATACCAACGATGAATGAAAATACAAGTGTGTAAAGATAAAAGGACAAAATGTTATACTTTTTTAGTGAAAGAAATTATACTTTTTTATTAACACAATTTTCTTTAATTTTACTCTATACTTACTATTTATTACTGCATATTATTGTTCTTTTTTGATTAACTTTTCATAGAAATATATGTTTTTTTTTTGTTATTCTACCAATACAAATATTTTTTTATTTTGAACGAAGCCAAACACAAGTAAAAACGCTAAATATACTTCGGTCTCTACTCTACTACTAGGTTGGTAGTTTGGGCCTCTTAAGAAGTTAGCCGATGTACAGTATAGTAATTTCACTCATATTCGCAGCTAAGTTCATTCTGTGAAATTTATATATTGGTATGCGCCCGCATTTTGTTGTATCAAAAATTTCACTCCTTTTTTTATCTAACGTCCCTTAAGGCATTCAAAATGAAACTCTTGTATCTAGTCACTATAACTGAGTAGTTGGTCCTTCAATGTCTAGGTACAAATCTCGTGATCGGTCAAACCTTAAAGTTATGGTCGAATATCTTCAAGTAAACTAAGCAAGGATTAGTTTACTATTGTATAACATAATATGGCTTAAATTTTATAAGTATGAATATTTTTTATTGCTTTCAGAAATCTTATTAAACATAAAATTAATCGATCGATGATTGTTTTACACAAGGAATAAATAAAAAGATGCGTCGATGGCGCGCGCAGGGCGTGAGAATGCACCTCTCATTGTATCTGCCGACTTCCTTCCTGCCGGATTAAGGATATAATCTATTACATTAGGGTGACCAAACATTAACGAAGTACCAATTATATGTTTCAACCGTGTTAAGATTGATTTTGTTGTTATTTGAGTTGAAACTAGTCTAATTATGAACGTGAGTTTATCGACCGACTGTTTTGGTCTTTTCCATGTCTATTAGATATTTTTTGTCAAAAACTCTAGAAAACAACAATAGCTAAGCCAAAGCACTTAGTTTCTTAGCTTAATTTAGCTCAGTAATATATGGCATGGATTGCTTAATTATTGCGGTTATTGTAGTTTATCGAATAGTAATGAAAGGAGCTTTTGTTATCTGTGCCAGCCCAGTAGCGATGAAGTACTAATCTTATTTTTAAGCTTTTATTTTTAATAAATCAAATCCATTACAATATTTAAACGTAATATACGTTACGTAAACTGTAGCATTTAAAAAAAAAATCTTTTAGAAATTTATTCCGTTTATTAAATTGAACTCCAAATTTTATCTGTTTCACTTAATTTGTTAAGTACTCATAGTAAAATTGTTGCTCGTCTAAAAAATATTTGTGGGGAATATATTTATCCGAGTACCGCATAGACATTCTATTGCAATAAAAATATAGGGTCCATAGGCGTTTAAAGTGCAGAAGGAAGTCGCGTCCCACGACGAGGTTCATATTTAAAAAGTAGTGACTTTGTAATACCACAATAGTTATATCTTTTTCCACATCACTCAATCACAATACCGCTTTGGCCGAATTGTTTTAGTCCTACTGTAAATTAAGGTATTAGATTTAATTCTAAGACAGCGCATAGTTGCGTTGTAAATTCGTTGCTGAAAAACGATCACTGATCAATTTTCGGACACGATAACGGTCTTATGTGTTTTTAATGAGAGATAAAAAACTTAAAATATCGTTTTTGTGTTTCGACTGTGATAAATATGAAGGTTATTTTTAAATGTGTTACAATGATTTCTATATCGTGCCAATATCATACAAATAGGAGTACTACAAAATTGTACTGATCTAAAAGTACTGCAATAAAGAATAGTTTTTCTTTTTTCCTTTAAGTAGATGTAGGTCAAGGGCTACAAAAGCTACAAATTCTGTCACGTGTAAACCACCAACTATGTTTATTTATTTAACAATAAAAATATTTTAGTTAATACCTTTAATTAAAAATATGATTTGATTTTAGAGATATGTAAAGAAAAGGTTTTGTTTTTTTTTACTTTTCCCACACGAATTCCCACGGTGACAGGTGCCTATAAAAACTAGCCGCCTTTTGCCTATAACAGCCCTTTTTTGTGGGTTGAAAAAAATAAAATCTCTGTATCCGGAGCTGGATTTCCGGGTCGCGGAGACCATAGACAAAAAATATCGTAGGATTGATGAGCCAATGTTTGTAAATTTTCTTCATAGATGAGTCTTTTTTTTGTGATATGCTTTATTTGCTTTTTTGGGTGGAACTAATTTAAATTAATTTCTGTGGCCTCTGTGGTATTTTAAATATAAAAATAACAATTTGTACATTGCCATCAGTCTTTCAGGCCTACTTACTATCATAAAGTGCATTGGTTATTCAGATGTTTTCTCTAGATTTTTCTTTCGTTATTACCACAAGAAGCTATTCTTGATTGTACGTTTGACTACGACAGTTCTTAAATTTTTGATGATTTTCTTACCTATAACTGTTTATATTTCATTCAGTTATAAAAAAACAGCGCTTAAAACATTTCAAATAAAAATGTAACTTATAATGGTCATGTGACAAATAAAAAATCGTTTAGCTATTAAGTGTTTTACTTCTTGAAGAAATATTTGTAGATATTCAATTACGCACAAACCCTCTTTTTAACATTTACCTTGTTCAATATGAGTAGTTTCATACTTTGTGCGGTGCCTTCGTCCCTAATTCCCACGGCTCCGTGTGACAGGTGCGTTCCCTGAACTTCCCTTGCGACTGTTTTATAATTATACGACTTAAAGCTCTAGGCATAACGTTGATTTTTATTCGAAATTATTGGACATCATATGCTGAGTACGGGTCAATGTATAGAATTTGAAATAACGTCACTACGTTGGGAAAGGTTTGAGTGAAGTTATGTCAGTTTTTATGTATTGTTTAAAAATGCAAACAGTTTCTTCAATATTAATAGTTTTTTGTGTAAAATTGTTTGTGCCTTTAAAACTTAGGAATTTATGGATATCTATAAAATAGCATTCACCAAGAGCGAGTGAGAGTGTATTAAATCCACAAAAAATACAAAACTTATTGCATTAAGTTCACGTTATTAATTCTTCTTAAAATATCTTGAATAATAATAATTAATTAAAGAAGTTTTTAATCTATAATTTGATCTTTTCGCTGGACATTACAAAGGGCTGTTACAAAAAAAAATACGTAGTTGTGGGAAGTATTTGCAAGCCGATTTCTCAGTGGCTCGATACTTCTTTGTGAGGTAACACCTTGACTGGCCCTTTGTGTCGAGATTTTATGAAAGGAAAATTGCGGGTTCCTTTTGTCAAGGGATACTCGAATTATGTTATGGTGGGAGTTCGCATCAATGCGCGCGTTATGGTACATACAAATGATACTTCGAGTATTTTTTTTTATATATAATGTTTACAAACAAATTTATAGGTTTGAAGAATTTTATTCTCGTATAGACAATGTAATTTACATGAGAATTTCATTGAGACATAGACATAACTAAAATAGTTGCCATGCACACTGTGATACTCTTTTAATATATTATTCTTTTTATTTGTTTATCATTTTATAATTTTCTAATATGTACTGTGATATCACCGTGTGAAATCAAAATTTGATTTGGATACATTAAATGAGCTCACATAATTTATGTATTATTTTAGTTACATTGTTTTGTTTTTAACTTTTCATATAAATACTAACTTAGTAACTAATACTATGTAAATTTGTGGTAAAGTAAAAGTCACGTAATTATGTCTCAATGGTGTCTTTTTGTTATTCCTCGAATTTTGGATTTGATGATGGTTTGTAGTGACCGTAATAATTTACGCAAATTCTGAAATACTCCCACAAGGTGGACCGGTGGTCTGGTCAAAGTTGCGAGAATGTACCATCGATTAATAGACTACGCCTACCTCCAACGGCAGACGTCGGCGCCGGTTGGCTTTCGAACGGCCGAAGCCGCAGCCTTCTACTGTCATGAAGAACACACATTTTGGTACCTACTCAATTCCGTTCACACAAAGTTTTGTTTCACAGATTGTTCCATCATGTTTTATACATCTTGTGTAAAGTAGGATAACGGACGGAGATATTCATAACTTCAATTTGGTTAGCTAAAAAGTATGAATATTTTTTTGTTAATCCTCTTAAAATAACCACGATAATTACGTTTTTTAGTTATACGCAATCCTATAAGTAGAAGAAAAATGGGGGGGGGGGTTAGGAGATACAGAATCCAGCTATCAAAATACAAAATTTTTGTAAAGCAAGGACACATCTCGCCTTTTACCCTTAAATTCCGAAAGATGTAAACCATCTTTTTCTCACATTACTTTATGGATATCTAACATCCATAATCCAATTTCACTTCATCACACAATTTCCACAAAATTACCGATGAATGTATAAAATAATGAAATGGCCGCCTGCCTGACGTTTTGTTTTTAAGTTTATGCATCAGCGTATAAATATTTTTATGATGCGTCGATCCAAATGCGAGATCGCTTTAATTCAACGGAGAAGTGCCCATTCCTGCACTAGCTGCTTTTTTACGATTTTACATTTAAACGGCTTGTTTATGGATAGACAAAAAAAAAAACAAAATAATTAATAATCTACTTTATTCAAATATAACATTATTTAATAACTACTGTTGCACGATTGGGATTTGTTTATTTAACAAAACCCATTATCATTTGTTACTAAATCAAAAAAAAAACTTCTAAACTAAATTATACATTTATTTAATGTAACCAACATTAGCATCAATACGTACATTGGTTTAATAGAGGAAAATTAAAAAAAAAAAAACTTAAAAATAATCTCGTATAATGAATAAATGCACCGGTAAATACTCTAAGCGTTGCATTTGTAAGAAACTTAAACATACGCTTTTGGCAAAATTAAACAAAAAGTTACATATATGATAACATATCGCCAGCGAAGAAAATCACGCAGATAGACCTTTTATTTATTATGAAATACAAAGTGTGCGTTATTAGAATAAACATATTTAATGTATCACAACCAACAGTTGCGTCGAATGTACATTATCTCATTCAAAATTAATCAAATACTTACTTTCGGTTTTTTGCTATCTTAATTCTATAAATCTCTACCGATATCGATGACAATTGGCGCATCTAAGTCCATTTCTTTTGCGGTAGAAGGTAGGAAGGAAAAGAACGATATCTATATTTACTTTAACTTTTCAATAGATGGCGCTGAAATATATTACGTCATAAAAATGTTACTGATTAACAGCCGCAACAATTATAAAAGCTACAGATAGGCCTAATATATAAAATAGGGGAGGAGGGGATGGGAAGGTGATATTAAGATAACGCCTAATTGCTAGATTAATAATAGACTGAGGAATTGTCAGTGTTTGTACAAAAGTTATTATTGATGCTCAACATTAGTTCAGATTGTTTACAGAAGAGTTGCAGTTCTTAATTATTTAAGGGTTTTTAGTAAGATTCTTCTGTTTAAAGTTATCATATTTTAAAATAGCTCTTTACTGACGCAACCGTAGGCGCTTAGTTTTTTTTAAATAACAATTCCAATAAGTTTGCGCAAACTGCAACAAACATTTAAAGATTTACATCTATGTATTTTAATTCTTAGCCAAAAATTATGTCACCCACCTAACCTTAGTTTTTTTTTTTATTATTTACATCGTGTATTATTATACACGATATAAATAATAATAAAAAAACTGTGTTGTGCCCAAAAGTAATAACTTTTGGGCACAACGCAGTTACATTAGCTACTACACATTTGACATTCACCAAAAATGATCAATCAAGTTTTCATACATTTTTCTATTTGTATAATCTATAGTAAACAATTTTCAAATTGTGTATAATTTCAATACAAAGTCATACAATATTAAAACTTAGGGCCTAAATCACTGGCACGACTCTATCACAGAATTACAACTATGTTACATATATTTTTTTTATTACAAATTAAATGCATGCAGGATTTAAGAGTTATTTGAAAGTTAACAGATTAAAAAAATACGTTTTGACAATTAGAATTAAGATTAAATAAGAATATAGTGATTGAAAATGAGCAAACACAATAGAAAATGAGATAAAAGAATAAAAGATATTAATTGAATTTTTTCCTATTAAAAAATCACATGTTTAGACTTTGATAGCCTATAAAGGGATGCCAAATGGTTTACTTACAAATTTTAAAACGCTCACGCCTATAACGCAATGGGGATAGGCAGATATCAAAGATTATACATATAATTGATAAATAAATTTTGTCGCTATTTAAAAAGATATACTACGAGTAACGCGCAGTAGGTAGTTTTTTTTTACATTTAAATTTAAAATGTAAAAATAAGCAAAGAGTGTAAGAAGTTTAGTTGAATAGTTGCAAGGAGTACTCGGAAGACATTTTAGTAAAACAATTAAAATAAAAAAACTTTAACGATTATGTTTGCAAAATATCAACAACCTAGGAGTAATTTCGTCAAAAATCTGTAAAAAAATTTAATACGAATAAAGTTAAATTAATACAAAATTATGTCTTTATGAGACATATAATTTTGTATTAAAAGGTTTTTTTAAATTATTAATAAACATGTATCATTCCCCATCTTTGTATTATTTATTAAATACAATTTTCTATATTATTATTTTTAACGCACCATAGGATCATTCATTAAATCTCTACCGAATGTCTATCTGTATCAGACTGTCAGTTAAATATTTAGAATTTTTTAAACTTAAGTATCGTAGTTAGTTAACATAAACTATCGTATTAAGTTAAATTAAACCTACTATTTGGCATTTTAAGGAAGCTTGTTTGTTGTACTGGGGGATTTATTTTTAATTTTACTTTGTGAAGCTATAATCAAATAGATTGTATCGAACGACATATCGTAATCGTTGTATTAGCGCTTCCTTTAAGTTGCAATGTTTTTTACAATATTAAACATAACTGAACTTGAAACAAACAGATGTCAATATCGATAACTTAACGGCAGTGAAGTTATTAAAAAAAGTCAAGCACCGACATTTTTTACACGAGTTGTGTAAAATCACTGGATCGTATCATTAGGAGGAAATGTATTTTGCTTCTCCGCGTCTTAAATATTATCTAAGTGTTGTCTCTCAATGACGTAGTAGAATCGAAGTGTTGACAATTTCATGAGAGATGATAAATAAATGTCTCACGCCTTTAACGTAGTGGGGGTAGGCAGAGATTGCGGTTTTCTATTTGAAGAATATTAATGTTTATTTAAAAGGAGCAACTTCTCTCACAATTTTAATTGTCAGTTTAATGTCTTTAACTTATTTACATTAAAGAATAGTTGATAACTTGAAGTTATCGTTTATAAATTAAGCACTAATTTTATATCCGAGTGTATTTAAGTACCTTTATATATAAAACAAACAATAATATTGAGTAATATTTAAATGTTTTACACTTCGATTCTTCTAAACTTCACTGAGATTTATAATTGACATTGAATATTAAAAACTACGTCATATTTCATTAATTTTTAAAATTAACTTACGTCATCCTAGATGAGCGACAAACGCGTCATAGCGTCGCAAAAATATCAACCAGTCGCTGTATATATTTGTAGCCTACGTCGCCGCCACCGTCTGTCACACATTACATAACGGTCGCATTATGTCGCATTGTATCGCATCGCGTCGCGTTCCGTCGCTCACCTCGGACAACGGGTTAGTCGGTTCATTCGGTATGTACTACAAACAAAGATTTAGTGACGTTTCCTGTACACATCGGGGTCAGTATCGCGTTGTGTTTCACATGGGTACATCGGCCACGTACTCGATCCGCAGCAGGAGGTCGACCAGGTCCTGCGCGTCCAGCCAGCGCCACGGCAGCGGGTCGCGGAAGCGCGCGCCGCGCCGCGTCACGCCGCGCCGCGTCACGCCGTGCAGCGCGGCCGCGGCGCACAGGAAGCACGCGACGGCGAACACTTGGAACAGGCACTTGATTGACTCCCTGCAATCACATACTGTGGAATTTGAGATACGTCGGTGTGTGTAACAAAGGCAAACTGATATCTATAATAATCTATACTATTATGTAATTCTTTAGAGTAGACTCTGTATGCAATTCCAGTTTTTTTTTGTGATAGCCACTATTTACCATTTTTTTTTTACATTTTGTCTGTCTGTCTGTGCGTCACGATTTAACTTTGAAACGGTTGGACCGATCTTAATGGAAATTGGTATATAGCGAGCACACATGATTGCGCACAAAGAAGGCTGTATAAAAGATATTTTATACCGATAGGTAAGCCTACTAATAACCACAAAAGTATTTTAAAAACATTATTATATTTTCTTGATAGTGATCTTTTGAAAGCGTGCGAAGTCCCTGGTATCGTCTAGTCTATACTAAAATTATTAAAGAAAATTGTTTGTTTGTTTTTGCCCGATTAACTTAGAAACTACTGAATTATTTTCAAAAACCTTTCACAGATACAAAGCTGTTTTATTAGCTAGTAACCTAAGTTATGTTTTAATTTAATTTGTCCAATTTTCTTGAAGCGTTTTCCTTTTTTCCTATTTACTTTTGTATGGTTTTGATGTAATAATCCACTAGATTATTTTTAAACAATAGATCATATTTCGGATTGTTTTACATCAATTATAGTTCAAAACAATTTTTTTTTTCAAAGTTGTTATATAGTTTATTATTACTAACTATTCTAAGTTATATAATTAGTCGATCGTCCAGTTTAGTCGACAACAATTGATGTTAACTACTAATTTCTAACGCAGAGCGCGTTATACTATTAAGTAGTTAAATGAAAAAAATAGATGCAACATCGTCCCGCACACACTGCCTCGAGAGAACGAAAAATAAATAAATAAATAAATAAAAATAAAATAAAATAAGCCTTAAAAAGAGTGATGATTCCACCGCAGACCACGGCAAGCGTACGCACATTCAGTAGTTCGTACTGTGTGCTTACATTTAGTAGTTTGTCGATTGTTATTCGATTAATCGAGGCGAGGAACTACTAAATCGATAATCGAATGAGCAACATTAGAATTTCCGATTCAGTAGATTGTTTTTTTTTTTTGCAAAAATCGCCCATCCATTTTCAATAGGACAATTATAACATAGTTTAGCGAACTATATTATAATTATCCTATTGAAAACATAAGGAAAAGTAATAAAAATATATGTGTACTGTGAGATGCAGCAGAAACAATTCTCTTCTTATCGCTTACCGCCACCAAAATGTGATAAACCTTTAAAATCAAATGAGCCACTTGCATGCTTATTTGTTTGCATAAAGAAACAATTTTGAAAACACACCAAAAATATCTTCGAAGGCTTCTCTGCTGGATCGCAATGTTGCGCCTCTCACAGTCAAGGCACGGCGCCTCCGCCTGCGTCGACACTGAAGAATACGCTGAAAATTATAAAAAAAAACATATAACATACAATTCGAATAAACAGAAACTATAATATTTTCCAAGTGTGTCTGCTTGGAATACTTAGACACAATTGAAAAAGCGACCTCTGATATTTCATTTCAAATTATTGATGGACAGAATTATATTAAAAATTGTAGCAATTAAAATGATGCTCTACTAAAATAAATCTTCCCTAATCTCCTAAATCTTAAAATACAATGTAATTTTAGATGTCTTATAGTATTATTTCATTAGAGTGCACCTCTCAATGTCCCGAGGATTGTCATCAAAAGTTTTTTATCAGTACAAATACTATTTTTTCTCTAGATATAATCTGTCTTTAAAATATTATTCTAGTACTCCATAATTATTGCGTCGACCTTTAGAAGGAGATTTCGGCTTCGTAGAATTATCTCTGTCGCACAGAGTACTAAAACTCACGCAGAGTCCAAAGTCTCTTTCTAAAGGGTCGGTGTATAATTTATTACTCTTTGCTCTTACTGAAAAGTTTGTTACCAATTTTATAACCTTAATAAACCAACACCATTTATTTTTACAAATACCTACAATGTATAAATACTATAATATACTACACTAAACATGCACACTGTCCTACAAAATTATGTACACATTTAAAATGTATGTTAATTTAAAGTTTACCAGATTCTGTCTTTACGTGCGGGTGGTAACTATCCGAACCGTCGCATTCTAGGGAACATTTTGTCGCTATTATATCTATATTCGATTGTAAACCATCCATATAGGTTTGTGAAATCAAATTGGCAGTGTTTTCCTCTTCTTCTAATTCCTGCAGATTATTTAAATATTCCTCATACCTATCGATATTTGATTGCATATCAGATAAAGCGACGTTTAAATTTTTGATGTCACTTTCTAATTTAGTCGCGTAATCTCTGAGGTTTTTGCATTCAACACACTTCTTGCAGTCATAACAAGTTTGAACTACATTATTATTGACATAAGGTTCATTTTCTATTTCTCCTAGTGAAGGAGAAGAATCAGTTTGTGTTTCAGCATCTGTTAGATTAATAATTTGAGCTTTATTTGAATGAATACAAAGCACATTATCGTCTTTTTCGTCTGTTTGCGTCGATGCCGTTTGTAGTTTCATACTGTTGTCGAAGTTTCCAGAACAATTTACAGTGTTACGTCTAGATATATTGCAGAAGCTCAGTCTGATCTCGTCAAATAACGACATATTGGTGGGTCGTCCCTGATCTTCCTTTAGTGCGTTCGTAAACGACTCTTCGTCTAACAGATGGTTCTCTATTGAAAAAGTTAAAATGGAGAATGTATAAAGCAGATTTTATAAGCAAAAAAGTTACACACAAAATTAAAAAAAAAAAAACATTTTTATATAACATTGTAATATTTTTATGAAGTGTGTTTTTAATGAAATTAGATTTAACTTAGGACTACTTTTAATACAGTAAGGCAAAAGGACAAAAATAATTGTTTATTGTCCTTTTTTCTCCAATCCAATAATATAGGAGATTTATTTATGATTCCATTAACGGCTTTTTTAATCATATACATATTACAATATTATATTAATCTATTTGTGTGAAGAAAAAACAAAAAAGAAACCGAAAGCGTGTGAGCAAAAACATTGACCATAACCTTTTTGCGTCTGAAATTGGGCCGTGGAAATATTCTATTCTTGGGGAGCCCTAAGCCTATTTCTAATTTTAGACAAAATAAGCATAACTTTTACATTTAATATCTAGTACTATGCTATAAACTATGAGATGTAGCAATCACCTAGTATCTGTATACTTAAAGATCCAGATTTATTTAAACCATCAAATTTTAAAAGGTCATAGCCGACCAAGAGAACTGTGCAAACAATAAGGAAAGTGGATGAAGGTAATTAAACAAGACCTAGTTTACCACTGCTAACTATATTTTTGTTGTACCCAGGTAGATAGGAATGAAATAGAAAGGGTATGGGGGAGAAAAATAGGGTTAAGGAAAGAAGATAAAGAGGAAGACACAAATAGGTTAAAGGAAAGAAGGCAGATAGAATAAATACGATAAAATAGGGGAGATAAATAGGATCAAGGAAAATAGGTAGATAGGAGGGTAGAGAAGGGAATGGGACATTTCCCAGTATCTTTGAGTTGACAATGATTGTGATGTTACCTTGTGCGAACTGACTGTCCACATTCAGGCTGTCCAGAGCGGTCAGCATCTGGTCGTCGGTGCAGCTGATGTCTATGGAGCGGTCCATGCGGAGGTGCGTTTGGTTGGACTTGTTGAACACATCCTTCAATTCCATCTCCAATAGCACCTGGGGAGACAGAGTTTAAATTAATATTGATGTTTTAAACAATGATAGTATAATTAATATTTCATAACATAATTCTGACCAGGATCATTATCATTTAATTTAAGATTGAGGAAAACGCCATCCAAATATCCTGCTCAATTCTACTTACATTTTCCTTTACCCTACCCTATCAGGGTTGAATCTTTGTCGAGATAGCTCACGGAGATCGCCGGCAACATCGAAGTGTTGCTCGGGATCTTCAAGAAACCGGGTTGGTTGGAGTGAACCATTAACCTTCCCACACACAAATAACTACTGCTAATCTCATGATATGATTTTTGTCAGTGCGCTCAATTTTACTTTTTTTATTTGTAAAAAAATATACACAGAGAATGGGCGCGAAGTAGAAGTTACCTTTACTTCTGCGAGTGTTGTTTTTATTCTGTCGAGTTACCTTCTCCTTGATGAGCTGCTGCATATAAACCTCTTGGTCCTGCAGCCGCGCGGACACGTCCGCGTGCTCGTTGCGCAGCGTCTCGTTCTCCTCCAGCAGCGCGGACTGCCGGCTGGCGTACATCTCGTTGATGCGGTGGCACTCGTCCTTTGACTTGTTCAGCAGCTCTTGCAGTATCAGTTTCTGATGAATTGCAATAACAATGAGGATCTTTTAAAGTTCCGACTTTTGCAAATCAAATTCAGCTTATTAAAAACTAAATTAGAACTTTTAAATGTCAAATTCGTCTTTTCAAAAATCAAATGTAGGGTTTCAAATATCAAATTCAGCATTCTAAATATCAAATTGGGGAAAAAAGAAAATATATTCAAATAGAAATCCGTAAGAAATACTTTGAGTTAGTAGTAATTATAGATTTCTGGGTGACAAGCGTGAGTGATGTTTTTTTTATTTAATTTTATTTCAGTTCGAGCGACACAGACATTGATTGTTTGTTTACAGTAAAGTATCATGTATTAAAGCTTCATCAGGTATGGATAGAGATATACATTATATCATCAGCTCACCTCAGACTCCAGCGCGGCGACTTGCTCCACCAGCACTCTAGCGCGCTTCCGGGCCACGTCCAGGTCGCGCGTGGCGTCGTCCAAGGCGCGCTCGCTGCAGCACAGCCGGTCGCACGCGTCCTCGTAGTCGCGCTTCACGTGGCTCAACGTTATGTTCTCGTCACGCAACCTGGCAATCGATATGACGATTCGATGACGCAATCGATTCTTGTCGGGCAAAAGACGTGAAAGCTAAAAATTATTGGAGAATGACCAAAAAATCTACATCAACTGATTATTAGATTTATTTAAGGAAAATGTTTATTTTACTTGTATTATCATATTTAACCATTTATCTCAGAAT
This sequence comes from Papilio alexanor hazarajatica, assembly GCA_018246295.1. Lineage (NCBI taxonomy): Eukaryota > Metazoa > Arthropoda > Insecta > Lepidoptera > Papilionidae > Papilio > Papilio alexanor. Next base: position 5,019 of record DWLR01000100.1, on the reverse strand, counting down.
CTTATACAATTACCTTTGACATTGTTTAAAAATCGATAATTAATTTGCCATTAATTAAATATTATCATTTCCTAGAGGATAAAAAATAAAAGAAAAATCTAGCTATGAAATCTAAATGAAATAATAAAATACATAATTGACAACTAATATATTTCATATATTAGTGCTATAATTATTTTAATACCAATTCAAATTTAAATTAATTATAACATTCGCACGCGATACTTGGCAGAATGTGTTTACGCTTTTAATTATCTATTGTAACACCATATTATGTATACCATCCATATTCTGGCAAATAAAGTACTTGATTTGATTTAATAATCCAACCCAGAGCCTCGAATCCTAATATGAATGCATGGCTATTTTTTTACTTTCTCTAAGAGACATATCTTATATGTTCTTATTTCATAATGCAAGAAAAGATAGAGAGAGAGAGAAGAAAAGATAACAGAAGGTGGGAGATAATGCATCAGAGAAATATCAACTATCAAGTGAGGCAACAGATAGCTAGATTATAAATTACATATTGAGGTGTGCCAGTAGGGAGTCCCGCTCTGCGGTAACTGTGGCTAACTGCTCCTCATGATGTCGGTCGGAGAAGTCGAGCTGGCTGCGCAGTTGCTGCGCGAGGTGCGCCTTCTCTTTCAGCTCGCACTGCAGCTCCTCCAGCATTTGGAAACCTAAAAAAAGTTACTACAATCAATACTTATAATTTTTTTTTGTAATGTATCGGCCACACCATACATAATGAGCTTGTCAGGTTAGAAAACTGGGGACAGTGCAAGATAATTCCTTCTTCTGACATTCTTCTGTACAGAGTGTGCATGAAGGATGATGGTACAATATTTACAACACACTTGTCTTTGACGTCGCAGCTCGTGGGTTCGATTCCCACCCAAGACAAACATTTGTGTGCATGAACATATCTGTTTGTCTTGTGTCTAGATGTAAAGACCACCAGAGGACGGGTAGCAGCGTCCTTTTCTTAGTACGGTGGAACATACTGCGATCGCCAACCCGCCTGCCAAGCGTGGCGATTATGGCACATTTCCCCCCAACAATGTAATTAATGAGGGAGGATTATGTCCGGCAGCGGACGATTATAGGCTGAGGTTGGTATATTGCTTGGCAGTAGCTAAAGGGGTAAGTATCTAAGTAAGGGTCACTGGACTTGCTCACAGAGATTAACATACAGAGATAACTTTCATTGTTTTGGGAATTGGGTCGGCTGGCATAATCACATAACCAGCACACTCCGGTTCTTTACTCCGATTTGGAATATAGATTATTGTTCATTTTCGTTTCCTGTAAACTGGTCAACATTTCTTCATATCATGTTTTATCTGAATTAAGAACTGCACACAACATTATCTTTTGAGTTCAACAATTTTGTTTATTTTGATAAGATGCACAATTATGAGTAACAGAATTAAAATGTGTTAGTAAATGTGCATCAGAAATATTTTTATAAATAATCATAAGAAAGAATTTAGTTACAATAATTATATTACATAAATATAATAATAATAATAATTATTATTAATAACTTATGCTATTTTTTTTCTATCTATCTATGTTACTTCAGAATTTTTTTCTTTACATTTTTTTTTATTGGAAATGGGACAAGTTGTAAGTGGGTTCCATTTAATTTTGAATGTCAGTGAAGCTTGGAATCCAAAGATATACCAAATATTGACATATTGGTAATCTTTAGACAAGCCCTGTTTGGGTTTTATATATTTGGAATGAGAAAAATAATTTATAAATATAACTATACATATTTGAAGTCGGTTTAGTTTGAGTTTAATTTTACAGTGGTAGAGTCCTCAATAATAAACTCTGTTACATGAATGGTACCCTCTAACGGTGAAGTACCACAACCTCACAGAAGACAGACCGCTTGCTTGCTTGCTACCTTCTTTTGTAAGAAAAATTAAGAAAATTATTAAAGATTTTTCAATCAATTTAATGATTACATCAAATTTAGAGGATAAAGCTTAAAGTGAAAAAAAAAAATAGTCCGAAATTCCCTTGGCCTTACCTTCTGTTGAAATACCAGAATCTGAATCATGGGGCCCTTGTCCATTCCTCAAATTGAAGCTGCAAAAATACAAAAGAAAAATATTATTATACATATAAATAAAATATATAATGTCTAGTAGATCTTATTTAATAGGAAACAATTTCTTTTAGTTGCTTTATAAGCCTACAAATAACTATTATACATAATTATTTTTTTAGAAAAAGTTATATAATACTATGTGGACTTAAGAATTATTAAGAGTTTCAAAATAACAAATTGTAAATAATTTTCATCACATTATAATGTTGTCAATAATTTTTCTAAGAATTTACCTTTCATCCAAATCAGCCTTTATCTTTTGACTTTCACTGTATTTATTTAATACTGTTGCCAGTGTTTCAACTGACACCTCAGGGTTGTTTTCTTCTGGATCCAGGAGTGATTTTAGATAGCCATATTCAGCTCTGAAAGTAAAGTCATTACTTATAAAAAAGTTTATTTTTACTACAAAAACATAATAAAAAGAGGAGGCTAGTTTAATGTTTGAGCTATATTCTAAGATGAAAGAATATGCCTTGTTTTATTTGTGTTCAGATTTTATGTCTAATTTGTGTATTCTAGTATTAAAAAGAAAAAAAAATTGATAGATCTGAATAAATTTAAAAACTACTACACTGATTTTGAAAAGTATTTTTGAATTGAACAAACAAAAGGAACTGAATTCACTTTATACTTATACATTATAATAAATTGGAAATGGATCATTAGCTTTCAATGGTATCTGGTCACCAAATTTGTTTCTATAAAAAAAAATTAAATACAAAAAACATACCAGGTTTATCAGGAATAGTTATAGACCTGTTTTTTCTTAGATGCATGTGTGTGTTGCTGATAAATATCAATAAACAGTACATTATTTTGATATGAAGATCTGTTGTTTGTTACTGAATTACATCCTTGTATTCATCAATTTGGTTATTTAGACGAGTAATTTTGGAGGTAAGTACAATATGCACTATGGAAAGACTAAAATTGGTTTAATATGATTAAAATTATACAAAATGTGAACTTACTTGTTTGTTTTAATAAAGGGCGCAAACTTGTCCATTAACGCATCGACTCGTAAAGTTGCAGTGCTTTCAACACCGCAGTATTTGAAAATATGAGCGGCTGTGACAAAGTAATCTACAAACCCAAAAATAAACTATGTTAATCAAAGATTACCTACGCGGTGTTTTAATTATAACAGTATAAATTTATATTTTACGTACCGTCTGTGTTTGAGTCTCCATTCAAATTCATTTTTGTTCTCAAATTTAATAAATTGAAAGTATAAGTCAATATGACAATATGTTCATCTAATTTGAATACCGCGTGCACGTTTACGTTCGGGATTGTTTATTTTCATTAACCTAAATAAATTCGTTACGCTACAGGGAAATACGAAAATAGTTTTATAATAAAAACGGTTCAACTTCAACTCCCGTAGTGACGCGCAGAACACAAGTAAAATACCTCGAGGACAAAAATCGATTCTTTTTATCGATTGAGTTGTATACGGTTTTGCATAGGTATAAAAATAATTTTATAATTTATTTTCTTAAAAAAAATTAACAAGATTCAAGATATAGGTATTTTTAATTTAGTTAACTTGATTACATTCGCCAAGTTATTATGAAAAGTTTTAGTAAGATCGATTGATAAATTCGTAATTATTACACGCACATCAGCCAAACACTATTTTTGTAGTTTAGTAATACATTTTAAAAACAAAATATTAGTTTAATCCAGCTATGTGGGAACATCAGTAGCTACGCATTTCACTTATGATTTGCTCATATTAAAATGTTTACGGTTCCCTCACTGATTTTGTGGTCACTTTACTAGACAAGTAATTCTTTAGCAGCAAAAACTGCTAAAATACAAATAGCGATTGTAATTCCTGTTACTATAACTGGCTTACAGGATATTATCAAAAAAACCTTTTAGCTGTATCCATTTTTTTTCAAAACATGCAAAATGTGAGGGTTGAAGGCAAATAATGAGGTAATAAGTTACAACTTTGGTATTAATATTTAATTAAACATCAACGTATTCTTATAACATTCAATACTTCCATGAGACCACCATGTACTTTTAATGTAACCAGTTTTGCTTCTATCATTGTGAAGTCGCTTAATTCCATCTGTAACAAAAAAAGTTAAATTACTCCAAATGCATTCTTTAAAAATTGATCACAATGTCTTAAGATTTAGAATCGATTTCTCGAAGGAATCTGGACTCAATTCAAATGTGTATTAGTTGATTGAAAAATGAAAAGTGTAACCGATGAAGACATTAAGCTGAAAGCTGTCAAAAGAGCTTTTTTTTAATATAACGTTTCTTTTATAGTTACTTTAAAAAGAAACGTTATCATACTAAACGTCATTATACTAATTTTATTCTCTTTGTTATATTGTAATAATTGGTACTGCTATTTAATATAATATATCGTTGGATTTACTGTAGCAAATGTAACACATGATTTAGTAGATTCGACAACTTTTAAATATTAATGTATGTTGTTAGGTTATAGTCTTGTGAGTGTTGACAAAGTCAAAAATCATATAATTTAATTATTTGTGTAAGTTTTATGGATATATTTACTCCATCGGGTGGATCCTTCTCCTTCGGTGGATATCTTCCATACATCCGTTCACAGATCGCACATAAACCGCACCACGTGCGATACTTTAATGCATTGGAATCGCTCTGAAAAAAAAATTTAAATATATGAGGATATTCGTAAGAGTGAATAAAATGTTAATTATTTTAAATGATATTTTAATGCATCACAATACTTGAGATTTATAATAAGAATTGAACCAGGTATATAATGGGAAAAGCTGTCGCATGATTGCAGAACCATTACGTGTGAGTGGTAGAGTCCGCAACAATAACATTTGTTGCACGAATGGCCCGCTCGACCGGTGAAATACCACGACCTCACAGAA
>DWLR01000099.1:0-37911 GCA_018246295.1 Papilio alexanor hazarajatica | reverse complement strand
ACTAACCTTTTTGATATTTCCTTAAAAAGCCTTATAGCGCTAGGACCCCACGGACCAAGGGTCTCGACACCGAATGGAACAAAATCATATTCGGAGCCTAGACCCCTGTATTTGCCAGTTTTAATAAAACATTTCACTGATAAGATATTTGGACATTTATCTGTCTTAAGAATAAATTGAAAAAGAACTTGCAGTTGTAATCCATCCATCTAATATGTCCAAACAACGTAATTAAGACCTACCAAATATCCACAGAGCGGTCCATATAACATGGAGACATAAAAGCGTTTGAAATAACAGAACCAATGTTGTGACACAAAAACTGTGGCGACAAATCAAACGTGAACATGGCGCGAATAATCCCCAGTATCAAAGACGTGGTAGCTAAGCTCACGCTTGTGTTTCGGCGAAAGGTATTTATTTACAGTCCCCGACGAAGTGTGACAACACAACCTCGCCGCTGAAAAATGACTTTACAAGAATTTCACGAGGGTTATTCCCGAGACGGTTTATTTCACTCGCACTCATTTACTAAATCTGGTAACACACTTGAAGCGAAAAAATCATTTTACCTAAAGACATTTTTTTATATTTTTCCACAATCATTTGAACAATCAAATAGATATCTCGTATTTCATGAAATTGTTAAATTTTTTGAAAAAACCAATCACAAACACGTGTAACTATCTTAGCTACATAATTAGATAAGCATAATCGGATAAGGACTATGAAATTACGGATTTACAGACGTAATTCGTCTTACTTTTCCGAGGAATAAGATGAGTCTTTAAAATTATCATAAGCCCTTCCAGTAAAATCGCTTCGCATCTCTATAGCTCAGCTCTCGCTGTGCCACAGCCCTGCCACCGCGGCATTTTCAAGCTCTATTTTATGTGACAGCAACTGTCCGCCGCTAATAGTTATTTTTCTCGTAATAACGACAGCTATACTTTTCTAATGAAAGCTCGTAGAGCGCGCGCTTTCGACACCCCTTCATTATGTGTCGTGTTCATGGAAGCTTTACTGATACGAACGTTCGGCGAAAGCGATTAGGCGCTGCGGTGTTATAGGATTACTTCGTTTTGGATTTACTGATTTTATATTTGGAGTCTTCGTGTTTGTTTTTAATTAATTGACAGAGTTCTAAAGAAAATAAAATCCCAATACCGTTTACAATAACTGCACACTACTACTTTCCAAGAAACAGATACTTCTATCTCAACGGAAATGAGCCTGGTTTTACTGTTAAAAACTATTAGCCATTAGTATGACATCGTGATTATCGCTCGCGTGTTATAATATCCAGCGTAAGTTTCGCGCGCCTATTGAAATATATATTTAAAAGTAGAAAATAAATTGCAAAGTGTAACTGTACATAGAAGACAGTGTCTGCGCAGTTTATCTCCGACCCCGGCTCGACACAAAAGAGCTCCCTCCGTTGAAGCGTGGGCTCCCCCGTAGACCTCTTGGAATTTTGTTAAGCTGGGATCTTTTGAATTTTTAAAGGCCCATTAATTGGAGGGCCCCAATCGTAACGCAATTAGTCCTGCCCACCCCCGATGGCGCGCTGATAGGACACGTCTGGGCTGACGCCTCGGCTGTCTACTGCTTTGTTATAATGATGACTCAGCACTTCCTTCCTGCCACGTAGCAGGGGGAGCTATTATCTGTACCGAACTATAACTAATTGTATAAATGTAAACGTTAGATGTAAAGGACTTTATTGCTTCGACGCAACTCATCTGTTGAAATTCTAAATAAATGTTGGACAATCTAATTAATTTTAGTTGCCCATTACAATTGTATGGCCTGAATAAAAATATGGGATAAGACGCAACAAATTAAGTCGACCATTTAAGAAAATGCGATATACTTCGCTTAGTGTAAAGCAGTGAGAAAGCTTCCTATTCAACCGTATCTTATTTATTTTTGCTCACGCCCTTAGAATTACTTTAATCTATTTTTTTAATAAATACATTTAAAAATGTTTCTAAATGTATTTTCAAACGACACTGCTAATTTCGAAACGTCAACTGGAGTGCGATGCCGAGACGGATTTAAGTTATTCAGTCGATTGACCCAATTGACGACAGTAGTGGATACTGGCTATGACGTGCCCCGACCACTTCATATTTATAGCGGCCCCCTGCCAGGACTCATTAAAGAAACATTTTAACTTTTCCGAATACCAATTAGTATATGTTATAAAGACAAAAAAGAACATCCTATTCTGTGAAGTTATATTAAATCTAAGGCTATTATGGTTAAAGTATTAAAAACCATAATAGCCTTAGAGGGATATGCGGAGATTGCTGTTATTTTTTATGTGAGCGTACCAACCTAGGATAATAAAATCAATTTCAGCCTATGTCCACAATATGAATATAATCTAAGAATAATCTCCGTACAAAACAGAGTCTTGCAAAAGTCAAAAGCTAAGAGTCTTAGATAGCTACCGACATTGTAGAGATTCCATAGGAAATCAAATCTTAACGCCATGCCATCTTAATCAAAATATTACTTAAAGATGGCGAACAAGCTTATGATGAATAGAATACCTACAAAGAAACGTCCAAACGTCAACGTCCGCGATCATCGAGCGACAAGCGACAAATGACTTATAACGGGCGACCGGCGGTGTGCGGGAGGGTAATTGCGTACTTCCGGCATTCAAGCTACTGTACACCCGGCGCGGATTCGCTACGTGTCCGCTGTGATTACGCACCGGATGAATTTTATGCGTTTTAATCGAATTAGCCATATCAGATGTGAAATGATTTCAAATATATTCAATTTTACGTCTTCCTGTTCTCTGCTAGCGAAACATTTGATGGTTTCAAGTGTTGATAAAATTATAAGAACGTATTAAATTCAGGTTTAACGTCTGTTATATGCTTAAGTAAGATAATCGTTATTTGCCTTTCAGCTCAACTCAACAATTGCCGAAAACTGACTAGAACAATACCGATGACAAGTCTTTGTGTTTATTAATAAACATTACGCCAAAGTCTTACTTCGTCTTCTAATTAAACCCACTATCCACTGAATCACTGAGAACATAATATTTGACAAACAATTACACTTTTGCAGAAAAAACATACACTCATACCTTAAGGTGAATAATTGCCTCCACGTAGTGCAACATAAATACCGTAATAAACAAATTTAAAGTCTGACAAAGCGTTGTTCATAATTGTTACAAGGATGGCTAAATTTTGACGCTGCAGTGGAGATGATGGCAGCGAATGGTGAGGGTTGAGGGGGCGAAAGGCGAGGGGCGGGGAGGGGGTGACGCCCGGGGCTCAGTCTAATTAACCTTCAGCGGTATTGTTGCCCTAACGCTACTGACGCTACGCCAGACGGATCATCGAAATTATACCAAGAGACCCCCGTACAGTCAACAACATAATCGACCCGCTACAAATAAATTACATTCATTCGTAAGTCACATTCATTCGTAAATAAATAAAGAAATAAACTAACAAAAAGAAAGAAAAGAGAGAGAGAGCCCATTCATGGTGAATTTTTTTTCAGTCGCCATCAAAGATTACGAGAAAGGAAAACTGTATATAAAACACTGTATATAAATCCTCTTAATTTAGTTAAAAATAGTAGTTACGGAAAGATTCCACATTGTACACTTAACGTACAATAAAATGTAACTACTGTGCTATTGTGTATTTTTCTTAAGGAAGAATTATTTATCTATGAAACGAGACCTTATAATTCGCTTCGCCCAGTCAAAATCAATTATTCAATAAGTTTACCGGTAACGTTACCGATCTAGAGCTAAATCACTGCAAGATATAATTAGACATTCATAAATATGTATTTTTAGCAACGTTAAATAAAATATAACAATTATATGAGCGAGTGTACCAACGATAAGTAGACAGCGATGAGATTTTTATCCCTTGTAAATAATCTCTACCGTTTGTTATTATTGTAAATACCAACTTTTACCTCGAAATGTAATTTATATACAGTATTAATAATAAAATGTACAGAATTTAATTTAATCACTTTCTTTGAAATAAATCAAAAAGAAGTAATTACCATGTTTTCGTTTTAGAATTTACTACTATTAAGTAGAGGCTCTCAAATGAAACCATATGAAAGTAATTGTAAAGAAGGTATCATTACAATTACTTGGAATTGGAATAAAGAAACAGTAGCTTTGGGAAGTTGCTGAAATATTATATTTTAAATTTGCGAGGTTTCTAACTCGTTGGTCAATATATTACAAGAAAGGTGAAAAAAACAAAAATAATACTTTTGTGTTATTATACTTCGATTTCCGGTGACACAAATGTCAGAAAGGTTTCACATTAAACAAGTCATTTTAAGCACACGCACTTTCTATTATATGCTGATGACCTCAAAGTCTATTGTGCAATCTCATCCTTATCTGACTGTCTAAAAAAATGAATGAAAATTCAAGAGGATCTAAATCGTTGAACAATATATTGTAAGAACAACAAGTTACAATTAAATTAAATAAATGCAAATTTATAACATACCAAAAAATTAAAAACATCAATTACGTTTATTCTTTGTCTGATAAACTCATAGAAAAGGTATCTGTGATGAGAGATTTGTGTGTCTATATGGACTGTAAGCTCAACCTGCATGACCATATGGATCATGTAGTCAGTAAGTCTTTTAAACTATATGGTCTTGTTATGCGCACCTCTATTCCTTTCAAACGACCGTCTTCCCACCTTATCCTATACAAGTCCTTAATAAGATCTCAATTGGAGTACGCTACGCCTGGTTGGAATCCTTTTTATCTCAACTTCAAAAATAAATTTGAAGCAGTGCAATGCAAGTTTCTACGGTCAATGAATTATCGTTGTTTTCGTTCTAAGTCTTCTTATATTTTGCTCTTAAAAAATATGCCTTGCCTAGACTTAAATTGAGGCGGAAGCTTTTAGATATTATGTTGTTGCATAATATCTTACACAATAAATATGATTGTATTGAACTTACTAATCAAATACGAATACATATACCAGTTCGGTTGTATTTTATTCGCCGCACTTGCAAATATACTCTATTTGCTCCTAGATTTTGTAAGACTAATGCAGGCGAGCGCGCCCCCTTGTGGAGATTAATGAAATTATATAATGATCACCGACATTGACATGTTTACGACGTCGTCATCTGCGTCGTTTAGGAAAAATGTCATTAACATTATACATAACATGTAAATATAAAATTCGTGCCAGTTACTTAGGTCACTCTTTTGTAGCACTATACCTGTTTAATTATTGTTGCTTAAATTTCCTTCACATTTTTTTCTTTTCTTTATAGAGTATATTTTATTTGTCACCTGTCTCATTCCATTTTGTTTAATAGTATTCTTTGTGGCTAATGGTGTTGGGTACATTGGAAATCAAATGTCATACGTTCTAATTTATTTGTAAGTTTATCTTTGTATCTGTTTGTTATCCTGAATAAAGAGAAAAAAAAGTTGTGTTTTATAATAAAAAAGGGTTATTGACTACACAACCTTCGCTATCTCTTAGAGCAGAGACAAGTTAACCCAACTGGCATATCAAAGTATTATAATATATTATTTCACCAATCAAAATAACCCAACATGTCTATAATGAGCATTGGTAGGTCGTTAATGGCCCCAAGAAAGGCATTTAGTATGAAAGCCAGGCATAAATCGTGGGCATCGTCTTTGATACCGGGGGAATTATCCGGGTATGGCATAAATCATCCGGTTGAAATAGACGCGATGGTGAGTCACCCGACGATCAGCCGCGGCCCTCACCACAGGGCTGTCAACTCACCACACAGTCAACTCAAATTGAGAAGTCTTAACGGTTAAGGATTTGTACCAAGTAACAATTCCACCAGTTCAGTAGATACGAACTAACTCCATCGTAAACGGAAGCTCAAAGTCGACTTTTTACTTTAGCACATTAAAACATTAATAGCACAGTAGCAACAGAACAGCTTGCGAAAAGTTAGTTTAAGAAAATATCGAAGAGCAAGTATTGATGTGACAGAAGCAATCGAGATGTGTCAGGGCCGGGCAAACTATAGACCGTTGCTGATTGTAATATTTATCTCTCCGAGGAACAGTTGCAACGGGCACTAGTAAGAATAGTATTAGAATAAAAAGTAATTAAAGCATTAACTAACAATAGCCAGCCCTACTCTAGTCCGCTACTGCCCCCGCGCGGCCAATCGCTCCACATCGCGTTAAATGCTCGATAGGGAATCGTATTTGTCGTCGTGGATTGCTGTTAAGGCACGGATTGCTGTCTTGTGACATTACGGGAACACAAAAGTTGCTTTCTATTAACACTGGTATTATATGACTACATTGTCCAGAAGAGTAAGTAACCTTGTGTACTGTTATATTGTGGGTCACAGCTATAGATTTAGCAATACTAAAGATACATAAAATGTAGGCTCCAATAATCTACCCCCCGCCCCCATTCTTCGCTGTCGAGACGAGGCATAAATATAACGATATAAACATATAAATAACGAACAATGTCGGTATGCCTTGATAGCCATATTTAATTAAAAATAAATGTTCGGATGTTTATTGGTAAAATTCAGCTTAAATTATCTTCAACGACCAATACAATCAAATTCTGTGGCGCTTCCCCTTAAAGCTCATTTCCGAACGTCGGTGTGTTATTGCGGAGTACGTCAAATAACGACATGAACCTTGCTCTTTGATCTTCGTCCAATCAATTTATAACCCTAACTGCTTCAGTTCAGGGCTTATTTTCTATGGAAACAACAACTAATGCTCGGTTTGTATCAGTTCCATCGACAGCGCGACTCAAAGCAAAATCAACCGTATAAGAGGAACAGAGAGAACAATTCGTATCGGAGATAGTTGATCGTGTTTGCCGGGTGTATCTGACACAAGATATAATTGGCGCGAAATGGGCTAGGTCTCTATTTAGGTACCGTCTGCTAGAAAATTGCTACACAGTTGTCAAAGGATGCAGATTTCTGTGCAAATTTATAGCTACGTATCTATTTATATTGGAAAGCGGCGTGTTTTGTTTGAAGTTCAGATTTATTGCCACCAAAATACATTGATATATTTCGGCAATCTTTTTAGCATTACTCGAGTTTACATATAGTTTCGGGGGGTTGACTATATTGAATTCGATTTCCCAACTTTGGCAAATCACTCGTCTCATTTCTAAATATTTTAACAATTATAAAAGTTTAATTATTCCCATCATTTGTATCAATCGACTGCTGTGGCCACACAGGCATCACTTTCATTGCATTTTCCATCATCCTATAACATATGCGAACACTTGATTTCCTCATCTAGCCATTCCCACCCGTTTACAATGTCATCAGTCTATCTAAAAGATGAGCGTCCCCCACTTTCTTTCTCAAATATAACCAGAGTTTGAACCTTTTTGTAGGTAAGAAGACCTTTGTGTGGGTTGAGATTGAGATGAGTTATATTTGTAAAATAAAAAGCTAAAATGATAATAATGGAATCTATGTCATAATACCTCCAGAAATTTATTTTATTTTCAGCACACGTATTCCTGTGCCATGTTAGTTTTTTTTTTTTGGAAATAAGTAGTGATATACAAGAGATGTGGTGATAATTAAAATACACAACTATGCTATGAGTCAAATTTGAAAAAGGAATACCACATTGGTTTGGACAAATTAAACGGTGATAATAAATTAAGAACACTTCCGAGCGCAACAGTATTTACGCAAGCGTTCGCCGTCCTCATTGAATTTCAAATTCCAGTCAAAGGTATTATTGTTTTATAGTCCCGACACGACAAACATAATTAGGCATTTACCGACTTCAACTGTAATCAGAATATTAACAAGGAAAGTGGAAGGTCGGAGGTATCAGGGGTCAATATCATTTGGCCCGGTGAATCGAAATAAAACGATCGTAAAGAAATGCGTCTCGCGTTTGACAGTTCCACTCGAGACACTTTATGACATCGGTCGTTTCTTATTAAAGGACCAATTCAAGCCATTATACTGTTCATAAAAGCTTACGTCATCCTGTTGTATTTTGTCTCTTTTTGATGCCTACTGTAGCGAGTGTTTTGTCTCATTTAGCGATGAGGGAATGTTCTGAATATGCTTTACGAGATTCCGAAGTGAAGGGGTATGTTTTTGAAATTGCTAGTGTTGCCCATGTCGATAATCCCATTTTAATATATCGATATTTCAGGTTCATCTTCAAATGTTGAAATAAACCTGTGTCCATTGTTAAAAGATTATTTTAGGCAGGTACAGACCTGCCTGAATCTTTTAATTATTTAACAAAAAACTGACTTCAAAGATGCATCTATTTACGGCCACTTATAGCCTCAGTGCGTCTCATATAATTCCATTAAACCCAAATAGGACCTCTACCAAAATGTAAATTTTCGGCATATCATCGGAATCCATGGTTCAATGACATTTAAAATTAAATAGGACCCACATACGAATGTCCTCCTTCTAACAAAAAAAGGTTCATAAATGTCGAAGTTATGAGATAACAAACAAGTTAGCAAGTTTAAAAGCATGCAATGTAATCAGTTAGTGTAACACCGCTATAGTTCTTTGTAAAAAAAATCTAATGACTTAATCTAACAAACTAAAAATAATAACGTTCCCATTTACGTATCAATTAAAGTGCCATCACTCGATTCGCTTCCTTTTCCCTTCGCACATCAGTCCGGCTAACAAACAAGACAAGCTATTAGTCCATCTTCACGGACCAATTAAAGCATCAAACGTTTTCGAGGAACATTTCAAAGCGGTCTCGGCCGCACCATTACGCAGTAATCACTAACGTAAACATCGACAAGCGTTCGCCCAACACTAACACGACGATGGGCGCTTAATCTAACAACCGTACGATGCAGTGTACAAACTCTAATTCAAACTAAATTGAACTTTATGCTTGGACAATAAGAATTACGTTACTTTATGAACTTGCAGTCGCAAGTTTGTATTAGCATAAGTAGTCGATGAGTGTTCTTCGTGATTTTATTTGATTGTTTATTTGTGTGATTTGTGCCTCCCCCTCCGCCGCCCGCCGCCCGCTCTCTCCTCTCAATGCGAGAGTTCGAGAAGGAAATTAAAGCTTATATGACTTTATCAAGTGGCAAATAAATGGACGCCTATTGAAGGTTAAGCGCCTGCGTGGTATGTTAGTCTTGTGTCGTACAGAAGTTTAGCCTAGTCTCTATGTTAACTTTAAGCATTTAATTTAAATATATTATAATGTTTGGTAAATAATATATTGTAATGGCAAGTTATACATTATATTATATATAATAATATACAATATAATGTATAACTTGCCGATAAGGATAACATTAATAAATCATCCCCACCTAATATAAAGTGGGGTGGGGTCAAGCGCTAGTAAATTTTTATCTCACACATTTTACGTGTGATGCGGATCACGTTGTAAGTGATAACGGGGTCGATAATCATATATCCCAGTTGCAGATATCATCTATACAACCTTCTTGCTCGTTGTTCTATTTTTTTTTTTTGATAAAAAGAAAAAGCTTTCTATTCGTTAGCAAATAGATGCAATTAGTCGGTGGACCGAGTTTTTGACTTTAATAAATCTTCCCTGGGGAGTGAAGAGAGAATGCATTCGGTCCCGGTCGAACTGGATCGCGGCCAGCCTCTCGGCGAGTCTCTTTTAGCTTTTTAATTAATAACCATTTAAAGGGACAGTTTTTAATTTAAAAAAAAAATCTATTAAATCTTCTATCTATTTATTATGACAGTAAATCGTGTTTAGCAGATCGAAAGTACATACGAGTGGTGTTTAGGTGTTTTTTTTAAATAACTAAATTATCATATTAATTATCGTACCCGTAACGTGTCCTAAAACCTAAAATAGATTAACTTCACTTCGACACAAACTACCCTCACAATGGCTAATTATTTATGGATTAGATCTAATAATGAAAAGCTAACAAACAAAAATGATAATCAAAATTATCTTATTCCTGTCGAATACCATCTACATTGAACTCGGGAAATATCTGTTAATAGAGCTCATGACAGATCAAGTCTTAATTCGTCACAATGTTATGTTGAAAAACCATAATGAAATACTACATCCTCTTGCGGTGCGTCAGAACTAACAGACCGTTGCAGCAATATATCAAGACATAATTAAAATAGTCGAAACTCTACGTTTGATTTATTCTCGTATTAGTTAAACAAATCATTAAGATTCATTAAAACGATTAACATTATTTATTCAAAGAACCGGTTGTTGGACAAAGTCGTTAGACGCGTCTTCCTTAATCCGCGCCACAACAAAATGGGGCCCTTGTAAAAAACCACATCCCGCTCCGGTGGTATAATACCGCTACAATAATAGGGAGTAAATCAAAAAGGGATTTATTAAGGGACCCGGATGGCTTCCTAAAATTAAAACGTCTTTTTTCGTCGTCCCCGCGGGAGGTTTTTCAACGCTCCGGGGAGATGATAATTTAAATTAATTACGTTTGGTTAATAGCTGCTTGCGATTCGGCTTGCTTCCCGTACGATGCTGCCTCGTTTGGGAACGACGTTTAATAGGTTTTTTTTTTTTCAATATTTAACTTTATTACTTCTTTTCAACATAACAATTTATACTTAATTAGTAAAAAATTATTATTCAGAGTAGTATTTTCAAACTGAAAAATTAGAATATAAGTAAACGGCTTCCAAGAAAAAAGCTTACGCCTTTAAGGTCATTGATTACTAAACTTCAATTGAAGCGCTGAACTTTTGCGATATCATAAGTATTTTAGTCCGTGACGTTTAACATTAGATATTATTATTTATTTATATATGCTTCTTGCTTAAAAAATTCACCATGTCGTCGTATAACTCCTTTCAAGTGTGTAATCTATCATAAATCATAAAATATTACACCAGCTGATGTCAAAAGTTGCCTTCTATTCCACTATTGTTACACTTTAAAACAAGCATTATAATATTTTATCAACTTGTCTCTGAGAATGAGAATATCAAGCTGTCCTACTATGTCGTAATTAATAATTTATATATAGCCAAAGCTCCCAAACGGAGTGTGCGAAGCGAGAACGCGCGCGGCGTTTTGCGTCTAATGAGCCGGCGCGTTTGATGCCCGTCATCCGTCAAACATTAATGGCCTCGCCGGCTGGGACGCTATTAACATCGATGCGGTATCAATCCGATACACACGATAGCTTTGACAAAACGAATACAGTTTCTGTTTTTTATTGATTAATTTAATGATTAACTAATTTATAGGCACTGATGAGATTTGTTTACAAATTCCAAAGCATATAGATTGAAAATAACAACATAGCTCCCTGAAAACGATACAGGCACAAAATAATTTGTATACAAATTACTTCTAAACACATGGGAGACAAAGCCATTCTTTGTCGTATTTTGGACAGTTAAGTTTATTGAAAAGAACTATGAATAGGGATTGTTATGTCCGATTTCCGAGCGATCATCTCGTTAAGCAGTCAGTAATATGCCCGAGAGCCTTGCCTACGTGGTCATGTTTAACTAAATCATATTTGTATTCTATTAGTGTTAAGGAATTATTGAAAGATTCATAAGAATATTTAAAATTATAGTAATTTTAACGCTAAATTGTCTTTTATAATAATACCTCAGACTTCACTTAATTGAACTTCACTGCAGTGCAATAAGGTTCAAATCTGTGCACCAAGCAACATCAAAGTTGTTTAAAAACTTTTTTTTTAAACTGCTCTCTAAATGTAATTTATATAACATACCATTTCACGTATTCAGTCAACGGCAGACCTAAGGCTGCTATCCCGACATTACAGGCTTGAAGCCAATTCGGTTACTTAGTAACCCTAAACAAAGTTCTGTTCACTCTCGTATTTCAATATTTACAGCCGTACAGTCATTCGATAGTGAACCTTACATCAAAAAGTAGACAATCGGAAATCAAATAAATCCTGATAAGCATTATTTTATAAAGTGCGATGCTGAACGTGTCTATTTGTGTTAGGTGGATTATACGTACACAAATTGGACTGCACGGTCGTTGCCTGTTGCGATATTATATTGTAAACCTTATCTCACATGTTTAAGTACCAGTTTCGCCTATATATTTTCGCTTAAATGTTGCTAAATCTGCGTCGCTGACTGTGCGCCATAATTTATCTATGAAATACGCTTGTTAAATCGGTTGAAAGCAAAACAGGGGTGAGTTAATTTGAGCCGTTAATTATGATAACGTGTAGATATCAAGAGAACAGAGCTAGTAAAATTATTATAAATAGATTTATTAATCTTGTTTTATTATTATATTATTTTATTTTAAGCAACAGCACCTAAGTAAATTGTATTTCTAAATGAACTGTAAGTGCCGCTGTGAAAAGTCTAAAATTAAAAAAAAAACAGATGACGGTATATCGGCTCCCATATGCAATTTAAGTGTCTCCTGTACATAATGCCGGTGGTGTCGTAGTCAGCACGGATTCCTCTCCACGAGACATCATGTCTGTTATCTTATTTCAGTTATTGCGCCGAGGGTCGGGGTCTCTCGCCACGTTTTTAATTCGATTTCGGGATGCGTAGGCGCACAGACGCGGCGGGGGACGGCAAAAAACAAACGGATGACATATGGTGCGAACTCACACATACAGTATGTTCTATAAACTGTAGCTTTTGAAAAACATTACGCAAATTAAGATTGTACAAAATATTACCGCTACATAAACGAAACACTTGTATTCAATCCCGGAAAAAAATTCACTAGTTAGAAAATAGTTATTTGGTAAATGAATTACCAAAAATGTTACATACCTCCAGGTACCTTAAACGGGGCCCAAAATTGAAGCCACTTAAAAGGTACCAACTAGTAACTTCGTAAAATCTCGCGAAATCCCGCAGTCAAGTGGCACGAATTCAAAAACGTTTCCCGCGGTACTAATTTAAAATGTCCGTTTTTAATTTAAAAGATGATGTTTTTAAATTGTTTAAACTTTCGTGAGACATTATCAAAAACTAATTAATTACTATCGGCTTACTCACGATTTGAATGTCCGGTGACGGCACCGACTAGTTTCGGACCCGTCGGGGGTCCATCGTCAGGGCGAGATTTCAAAGTAGCTTCGCAGTCGCGTCGCGTCTCGCACTGCGGGCCACAGCGCGAAGTTCGCGAAGTTTAGAAGCCGATAGTAATTAATTAGATGATGTTTTGTGCTATAAAATCGTATTAAAACTAGCACAAAGTTAAATATGCAACACACCAAGTTCCCTCACATACACACGGACACTATGATAATCGATCGTCATTTATGAACGTCGAATTTGTATGGAACACGGTATCTGGAGGTATATAAATTTATGCTCGACAACCTTACGACACGTAGCAACGCAAATAATAATCGCCACGACACGAGTCCTGTTATCGTTACTAGAATTGCTTTCTCAATTTGACGTCAGTTTTTGACGCTGTGCATTTGTAGTTTTTTTTTTTTTATTTCTTCAAGAATAACAATATTGACGACGTAGCTAAGTGAGATGTGGTCTGATCGCCTGTCGTCTCTGTCATAATAAACTCTGCGGAACAAAAATATCTGAAAAGGAAACCTCCTGTATATATGAAAAAAATCCTCAACGTGACTCTCAATCACAACAAAAAGACCCATATTGATATCTTTCACGGTATAAAGAAGTCTATGTCAACAATTTCAAAGTTTACTTTCGCTTGACTCGTTGCGCATAGTTTGTCGATGTAAGTGGACCGTCAATTAGTGAAGTGAGCCGGCACTTTACACAACGACGGGGAGCGTTCACACCGCGCATAAAATACAGAATAATATATTTAAATCGATTTCCATAGGCGCAGCGGTAGGCGCACTAACAGTTTCCACTAGTCGTTCGGAGGTTTGAACCGAATAGATTTTATTGGCATTTTTATATACAGCTGCAATACCGTTAGAGCTATTGATGCCAAACCATGATTTTTTAGCCATGTAATATGTGCATTAAAATAACTAATTGACCTGAATGAACTAAAGAGCAAAACCTAGTATCATGATATAAAGTAACATTGCATCGGCTAATATTATAATTGCCACAGGGCAATGAAAAAATGTTTACTTTTAATAATATTTAAGAGTTTTGAGTTCAAAGTTTTATGTTACAAACTTTTGATTTCTTATTATTACTCGAATATTAGACATTAAAATTAAACTAATTTTACGAATTTTATAACTTATTCTTAATATTTAAATTCCCGGCGTTTCGAGCGCTTTTCAGCAGTCATGGGAACTGGGGGACTGAGGTGCTCGATGTCCCGATGTTAAAGTTGTTGGCGAAGTATTCACCTTTTTAATTATTATTTTTGTTCCAATCTCTGCCGAATGATCTCACAGTGCCTTAAGATCTTGCAGTTGTATGCTTGGTTTTGTTAACAAGTCAAAGCGTTCGAAACGTCGAGAATTAAAATTTTAATTAAACGCGATTAAAGCCGTAAAATGAGTTTAATTTTTATGCAAGTTTTTGTATGCGACCTTTAAAAACGTCTTTTCTTTGCTCAAAAGAAATAAACTATATTTAAAACCATGTATTATTGTAGATATTAATGGATGTGCATCAAACATGAGATATTTTAGAATCAATACGTATTTTACTAAAACAAGCAGCTTATAACCACTATCCACCTATCTAGATGTTAAGCGCGCAAGTTCAATATTTAGCACGTTATACTTGTAAGTGTGAACATTGGGTCCCTCTTGCAACACGTCCCGGCGGTTTTTGATCACGCGTCGTTTTTGTTCGTCTCGTTAGCGTGTTGAAATGATCCGTGCCGGCTAGAGATAACCAAGCTTGAATTTTGTTATTATTCCAATAGTTTATTTATTTTTTAACTAAGAAATAAGTAGTGCATCCGATGTAATTCAGTAAAAGATTAACTTATATACACCAAATTATGTTTCGTACTTTTAGGCGGAAGATTTCTTTACATAAAGCCTATTTACTAGGAAGACATGCAAACGGTTATTTTAAAGTTTTGTTACATGTATCATATCATCAATATCAACTATTGTATGAATATAAATGTCTCTACTCCACGCCATCTTTATGGTCTTTATTGTATTTTTGTAATAATAACTTTTCATTTCTCTCACAAAGCTTATTATTCCCGCTTAAACACAACGTACTTGAACAGACGTTGTTACGAGAGGAACATAAATATGACTATTTAATTTTACAAGAAAATCACTAGCACTGATACAACAATCGGGTTCGAATCGTGTACCGTGCCACACGCGGCGGCACTCTGCAGCTGAATCATCGCGGGACAAATGACTGACGTCAGCTCGCTAAGTGGTCGACGTTTTATACTTTTTACACACATGTATATGAAAGATAAGGAGAGTGTTACAAATATCTTAAGTATTTTTGTGAAATGGTGTTACTGTTCAACAAGCTATTGTTATCAGAACTTTTGTACGAACTTTATAGTACTGATTACAAAATTCAGCTAGTTTTTTGCCGTACACTTTCTTTGCGAATATTTAATTAAAACAGCATTTTATAGTCGATTAATCGGTAGGTATAGCAGCACAAAACGTTTTATAACATAAATATATAAGTATATAAATGAGGTTTATATTTTACTTGGTGTGTTAATAAATAATACGGATTAATACGTGAGGCGTGAAGCAATTAGTGTGTTTGGATAGGTACTAAGAATAAACTACTGTTCAACAGATCAAACATCCCATTTAGACAACACGACACGGTAACGACACGACATTTTAAAGATAAATGGAAGATGTTAATTAATATATTTTAAGTTCGCACACTTTAACCAAGTTGAGTGTCACCGAATATACTGCATTAGATTTTTATGAGTCAAAATTCTTTTACTAAATCACGAATTGACCCCATAATTTTATTGTCAAGTTAAGTTATATTGCCAACTGAAACTTGGAACTTATGTAATAACATCTCCATCAGCCTCATGTTAGATTAGATTAGGCCACTTGCGACATGTTAGGTTAGATCATTTAATAAAAATAACAGTTGCGGTCGGTAGGCTTGCGGGAGTGGATGTGTCGCATAGTGTAAAGCGGATCGATTTTAATTAGTGCCGCCATATGTGTCGTGTCACGTCACGTCGCGGGGGACGCCCGACCTACCCTCCGCACCCGCCGCCGCGCCACCTTGGTGATAGTATAATTATCTCGCTTTAGGACACACATAGATACAGTTTAAGTTTCAAAAGACAGCGTTTTTAAATTCCTTCATTCCTCACTTCTTCTTAATCTGATCGATAGACACGAAGAAGGATAGTAAGCTTAATAAAAGCGCAGGTTCCAAACATGCGCAATTGAGGACTTGAGCAAATGGTCACGGGGGGGGGGACTTCATTGAGTAAACACTAACTTAACCCTAACTCTCCCCCAGAAGCAGAGTACCTTTATTCCCCCTCAAACCCCAAAAAAAAGATCGGACATAAAACAGTTGATAAGCCTACCGACACACACGAAATAACAAAAAAATATTTAATCGAATCGAATCGTAGAATAGCGATTTAACAGGAAAATACTCTAAACGTAACACTATAAGACAGTCAGTACTAGAATTCTATTTAAAGAATCGATTAAGACGGTACTGATTACTCGGATTATTAAAGCTAAGCATTTCGAATTTCTAACTATTCAACCATACTTTGGTAAAAGAAGCCCGCAAGCTCTAGTGGCTTGTGCCGCTTGTTGTTTGAAGAATAACAGACGACGTGTGGGTTACGGCGAAAGCGTTTAATTCCGTCATAGATTTCGGGGAAGTAGCGGCCGCGCAGAGCTGATGACCCATTAAGTAATTAGTGATGTCGAATGGCACTAAACGCCCGCGCCCCCGCCCGCGCCCCCGCCCGCGCCCGCGGCACACAGCTGTACACATGGCTTTTGAAATAAACCATCTTCATGATTCATGTAGTGAGCGACAAATTTCTAATTATATTCATTAAGTGACAAATTTCTATTGAATATATTTAAAGATGCTTATAAACAAAGTGAGTTTTATGCACGTTGGGGAGGGGCGCTATTGTTAAAGCTATAACTACACTTTTAATAAATAGCCATAGGTATATGTTAGTTTTTCATACAACATGTTTCGGAAGGTAAATATAATAAAAGCAAAATACATACCTGCGTTTCCGTAACATTGAGGAGTTTGGCCATGTCAGCTCTTTCCCCGGATGACAGATACTTCTTGACCTCAAATAGTTTCTCCAGCTCGAAAATCTGGCGGCCGGTGAAGGTGGTTCTGGCCTTTTTCCGTCTTCCCGCCCCCGTGTCCTCTCCCTCCTCGCTGGTCAAGGACCCTTCGCCGCCCAGAGGGGATCGAACGTCTTCCGTTGATTTCTTCCTCTTGATCAACTTGGAGGAATCTGAAAGAATAAGGAATAGATATCAGGATTATGATAAATGCTTAGTTGTTCACCAAAACACCAATTAAGATACATACCATTAGTGATCTTATAATGGTTATGATCGACGCTGATCTTTCGTCGTTGAAATATACAAATAATGTTGTCATTAAAAGCCGACAATGCAGTAAGTCAGATGTAAAAAAAGCTTAATTTGATCCGCCTCTTGCGATCCACAGTACAGGCGAGCTGTCGTCAGTGAGAGGTCGATTTGTACCAATAGCAATCAATCAATCCATTCCCGACGACGGCAATTAAAACAGTTGGCAGAGGGACAGGTCATCAAGTCAGGACTGCAGTGTAGTGATACTCCATTGATATACAATGGGCCAATGCCATAAACACAACACGACATAATTTTTTATCCATTTATTACAAATTTTAAAACAAAATAATATATAGTATAAACATTTAAAAAAGGTTGGCAAGCTTCAGTGAAAAGAGAGTACAAAACATGGAGCCAGAAGTTTGCAAGACCTTCTTCACTGCCTTTTTTTGTGTACTTACGAAAATTAATAAAGTAATTGTTTGTCTGATGAATCCAATATTGGTATGTTACTAATTTATCAACTCCTATATTGTATCCTATATTGTATTTTTCTAGCATTGTATACATTTTTTAAACATTTTTGTTTTCATGAAAAATTTAAATTAATGGACTTCTGTTCCTTTTGAAATGACTGGTTCTTCATCTAAATTTAAAAAGAAATGTTTCGTTTCAATTTTTATGAGTTTTGAGGTATCCTTCTGTTATTTCAATCCACACGAATAAAGGAAAATAACAACAGAAACGACACAACACATTGTAAATGATTGTGTGACGAATAAATTGATTCGTATTGAAAGCCTTGTGTAATTAATTACTTATGGAACACCAAACACAAAGCACAAAGCACACCCGTCCGTTAATCATTAGTACAGACTTGCACCGGTTACTATAAACAAATTGTTTTCATCGTATTTTTCATACTGTTTCGTTTAACGAAATAAAATTAAAATACAAACTTTTTATTAAAATTCAGTCACATTTCGAAACTACTTAGAGGAATTAGCAAAAAGGTATCTGTCCCACTACAGTCCCTTTACGGAATTTGATCCAAGGCTTTTTTCGTGGTAGGAATTGACAGGGTCTGATTATTTTTTATCAAACTAATTGACCAGTCTTAAGTTGAATCAAGTGTTTTTTTTTAAAGAAGAAGAGAAACTTGTAATCAGTCTTTCCCATTGAGTTACGAGCATAAGTGAAAGTAGAAAAAAGTAAAGAGTAAAACGTTCTTTTCAATGTTTTAACAAAACGAATAGCAGTTAATTATCTATCGATAGTTATTCATTTTATAGAAAACATATTTTATTTGCAGCAAGTTTCAGTGTAAGCTAGCATTTTCTAGATGCAACTTGGGTGAGTTGCGACTCAGTTGCCGAGTTTTTGTCGAGCTACTGCCGGGTTGTTACCGTAGTGCATCATGTAATCAGCGCTAATTACATGTGCGAAAAATCCGCAATGAGAACACGGCGCAATCCGCAATGATCTCTTTAATGCGTGCACTTTTGTGACTGCGTAAGGTTGGGGCTACATAACATGGTGAAATAGAATTATATTTTTATAAACTAATTGATTAACATCGGCTTACTCACGTTTTGTACTCACTCAAATTTATGTTTACGATAATGTCTCACGAAAGTTTAAACAATATATTTTTATATGTATACGTTTTATTAAACTAAACTTACATAATTTCTACGAATGTATGTTTTAAGTTTCAATTAATTGGTGTTAAAGTATGTTACTACTTCTTCATCCAAAAATGCGCTTAAATTAAACGCTTACTTAAATAAATTAAAAGTCTCAGAAAAAGTTGGTTAAAAAATTAGCCATAACATGACATGCTTAGGCGCTAAATAAATTGATTGAGTATGCTTTGCAATGCCATCCTCTGCATTATTTTACTTCAAAAATTTAGTAGGGCTTTATATGGTCGGATTAACCAATACGACCGGCAACATGGCGATATTGGCGGCTCTATCGCGTCTAGAATCTCGGTATTTCATATGTTATGTTAACAAATGAAGTTTTTTATGATATAACAAATTCGATGCCGCTCCGCTCATGACAGCGCGCACCCGTCCTGCCGTACAATGGGTCTGCGCGGCGGTGCGAGCGTCACATGTCGCGTCGCACGTAATACCGGGTATTCATTACAATGGCGTGTACGTGTCTCAGCCAGCGAGTTGCGAAACTCAATGGCACACGCGGCTACGTCTGTATTATTAATATTGAATTCTTTCGGTGTTATTATTGTATTGTTTCTTTAGGTATGTGTGTATGTTTGTCCGTTGCATTTTGTAGCCTAGAGGGCTTGACCGGTTTTTAAGAGTGAGGTCATTCGTTTCGTATACTTCCCCGAAGTGTCATAGGGAAGAAAGTAAGAAGGAAATGGAAGAGCATAGGGCCTAAAACACTCATTCTACTAACAAATCTTACAACATAGTAAATAAAAACTGCATTAAAAGGTTAAGCCTCTATAGTCTAACGCCTTAAGGTATGGATTGCAAAACATCAAGTCGTATGTTCGAATCCAGAGTCTAGCATAAGCATAAGCTATTAGTTATTACAACAATATACGCAATTTGTAAATATTCAAATTATTGGCAATACACAACGATGCCCTTTCCTTCGGGTGTTGAGATACGACAGGACTGCGAAGAAGAATAAATTAGTGGGATCATGTCGGGATCAGGGGCAGCTGTCGGGATGCCGGGATACCGGGATAGGCTGCTAATAAGCACCGCAGCTGGAGGATTGTCGGCGGATGTTCCAGGTTTAGTTAAGCGGAGTGTTCGCGCCACGATTGTTTACCTTGTCTTGTTTTTGCAGGAAATATTGCCATAATTTGTTGGTTTAGGTATTTAAAAAAAAAGTGTTCTTAACTTAGTGTTTAAATAGCAAATATATATCATGAGAGTTTAACTCAAACAGAGATGAAAAATAATAACACTAACAGAATTTTAGTACTTATTGATTTATTTAAAATTAATTCTGACAAAAAAAGTAGTTGCAACAGCTACGGCAACATACTAATATTACTATAAAGCCTCCTTTGTATACAAACCCAAGTCAATTCTAACTACTAATAATATATTTTTTACTGATGCATCCTACCGTGATCTATTACATCTTATCTACAAAACTTCATACAACAGAACACAATAAAAAACAAAAACACGCGCGTGCCCCATGACGATCCTTGTAACGTGGGCAGAAAGTCGAACAAACGCAGTCGTCACGCACAATCCGGACCATAACGCTGGCGGTAATGAATCGCATCTCTACAAATACAAACATCGTCAGCAACAACTGCTCTATTCGCTAGAGGTGACACAATGTTGATAGAATGGCGGACAGTTCCATCGTTCATCATTACTTAGTTCGTACTATCATATTGTGCCTTTGCACAATATGATAGTAGCAACTAAGTTGCATAGACAGGCAATTAAGATGCAATAATATTAACCATAATTAATGAATCATATAGCGAACGAGAAATTAATATTTTACCATTTGAATACGAATAAAAATTTTAAATGGACACCATTTAAAGCCTCTTAATTTTTGAAAAATTAAACTAATATCTTAGCTTAGTTGTGTACACCAAAAAATTAGTTCAAATTGTAAGATAATTTGAGAACGATCTTTAGCACGATCTTTTGGTAAATAAAAAAAATCCCCTGTAATCATGTGAACGTTACGACATATGAAGGAAAACTGTTACTGTAACTACTACATACATTATTTAGTCTTTACAGAACACTATTTTTATGGAAGGGGCAAACGAGCAACGAGTCGCTCAAATAAACGATCATCACCACCAATAACCATCCGCAACACTAAATTTTGTCACTTACGGAGAAAAAAAATTAATTGTTTTATATATAGTTAGTTAACAGAAAATACTAAAGTTATAAAACTTGATTAATACAAGTTCAATTCTCGCATTTGATTTTTCTATTTTTCTACACTAGTGGCGTGTGGTCACCCTAGCGCTAGTCCGTGCGCCATAAAGCCGGCCACAGACGTGTGCCCGTGAGTTACGGTCGCGGCTTCAAAGCGTTACTTTACTGGCAGGCGATTTACCGCGCCGTTAACGCATCTCACCAAACAAAATATTGAGTAATTCCGCCCCGATTGAGCGATGGCGCTCGTTACCGTCGTTGTGCAGTTAAATTAATGGAGATTTAAAGCTTACGCTTTGATTACGCCAGTTGTGTTACTTCTATTATTACAATGGTCCATCTAATTTATTGTATTAACGGTAAAAACTTTACGGAATTACCTCGATCGCCACAATGTCGCCATTTCAATCTTACGCCCGCTGAATCTAACAACCCCCTGACGTTTTCATCAGGCAATTTATGAAATGTCTATTACCACAGTTCATCTATTTCGTTTCGTTTCATAGTGTTTTATCATTAGACCAATAGCCAATCGTAGCAGAGATATACCTCAATCACAATTATATACGTAATTTATCTCGTTTCGTTTTATTTTCTGTTATGTGATTATTACTGTACTTTTTATAGATACTAATAGACTATGTTTAGTTCATTGATACAACGGCATCAAATTTAGCACGTGCTGCAAAGGCGTAAGCTCGGATAATTAAACTCTTTTGTTGTCATAAATTAATTAACTCTTTTTTTGTCTTCTACAGCCAGATAAACATGTATCTACCGTTACTGATTAATATTTGTTTGTGTTTTATTCCACAAAAAAGCGAAAACAAAATTGAAACGTGAGTACGTGACGAAATCAGCCGACTTATTATTTTTCTGCAAGTAAACAACAGGGAAGTTGTATTAATCAATCAAGATGAAATATTATTGTTTTTTCATTACACGACAAACAATGGTGACTGACCCTAGCATTGTTTTTATTTCGGAGTTTAAGCTAACATTTAGGCACGTGAAGTTACGCAAAAGATAGGAATATATCTGCTGAACTGACTGCCAACCTTCGTTAATCGGAGAGGTACTTCAAGAAGAAGGCTGCGCGACTCCTGTGTTGTATCTTATTAAAGGGATTTTTTTATGAATCTATCTCATTACGTAAGTAACAAGAGTCCAGTTATCGATTGATGATTAATGTCAGTGGGGTGCTTTAATAAGTAAAGGACTATATCGCCTACAAGGAGTACCGTAACCGACGAGATGCAGAAGAAGTAAGAAAGGTGTGCCAAGATCGCGTCGAGTGGAAATAATAATAATATTCTGGGACATTATTCACACACGGCGATCTGATCCCAAACTAAGCAGAGCTTGTACTATGGAAACCAGATAACTGATATACTACATACAATAATACTTTTCTTTTGTAAATACATACATATATAGATAATTACACCAAGACATAAGACAAACAGACATGTTCATGCACACAAATGTTTGTCCTGGGTGGGAATCGAACCCACGACCTACGACATAAGAGGCAAGTATCTTACCGCTGCACCAACCGGTCAGTTAAAAAAAATCCCTAATCTATGCCAACCTCTCTGACTTACGGGCGTGAGTGTTTAGGTATATTTTGATAACTTAATTAAATAATTCTGCTACGTATGTGGAATGAATTATAGCTACAAGAATGAAACATTTTTAATACAAATCGACAAACTAGGCATATCATTTAATAGTGCCATTATTTTTATCACTTTTGGTACTAATAAATTATTTATTTTGACTCTTAGGTTAAGTCTAACCAATTAGTACAAATAGTTTGTAACTTTCTAAATCGCGATAAATAAAAAGGATGGCGCATTTCTACTTCGTCTTCTTATTTCTACGGTGACATGGCCCGAAGACCGAGCAGTAAGCCAACAGGCCGTCTAATATTAGTTGAATAAGTGCCGATTTAGATTTAATTGCAGCGTAGGTCCCCGGGGCGCGCGTGCATTAATCTCGCTCGTCGCGGGGTCGGCAGGCGCCATAAATCAATGCACTGGCGCACGATAAGGACGTCAGAAATGTCTTTGTTCCACTCATTTTTATTGCGGTTTTGAGCTGCCCTAGATTAACGATCGAATGTGACGACAAGATGCTTTTAGGCCCGCTTTGGTTTTTTTTTAGTAATAATACACTTTCAAATTTTATACCACATTTTCAGAATAAAATTATACAATACAATATTATAGATATTGTATGATATAATTTTAATTGTTGGTGAGAATGGCAGCTTCAATTGGCGTTTGGCAAGATGGTAAGTTCTTATGGGCTTCAGGTTCCAGATGGAGTCGTTTATATTACATGAGACATCTTCCAACACCCTTGCATTTCCGTATTCGTTGATTTTGGTCAATATGAAACGTGCAGTAAGCCGTCCTCTAGCCTACGCGGCGTCGATTTTATGTAAGGCTTTGTCCTTAAAAAAGGTTATTGCATCCTGGTCTTAGCTTGCATCTATGCCAAATTTCTCAGTAATCGATGTATCAATATCTATCAATTATACAAAACATGACAGAAATAATAAAGTAATTTATACAGAATTATCGATCCATGTCTCAGTCGACCATTAGTGCTCGCAGCCAGTTGCCAATGGCTCGCTGACAGATGCCAGGTGAGCACAATTTATAGACACAGCACTTTATACGTGAATCATACTTTAATACCTGATAGTGTTATATTATAACCAATTGAAATGAGCAGATGAGTGAAGTGCATATAAAAGAATAAGCAGTCCTTGTTCTATAATTTTTGTGTCATAACAAATTTAAAAGTTCTTTCTTCAAAAGAAAATGACGGATGCCGTAGAAGAGTAGAAAAAGAAACAAATGAGTTTATAATTTTACAATAATGTTTTTGAATGAATGTTTTTCTATACCCATAAATCAAATTCTAATTTATCTGTCTTTTGACAACCTTCCCTGTTGAAAAAGTTTCATTTACAATAGAGAAAAAATAACAAGATCCAACACAAATTTTGCTCAGCACTAGTTTTCAGTAGCTATTATATTTGCTTTAAACATAAAAAAATCATACCGTGTATCGACTTTGTCCAAACTTATTTAAAACTCCACCAATGACGCTATGGCAAGAGGAATGCGATGTTAAAATTGGCGCTGAATGTAATCTCAATAAGGCAGATGACGGACTGAGGACAGATGATAGGAGAGCAAACGTTATCCAAGCCCAGTAGGGTCGTCACCTGTCTATAGCTATCATAACTGAACGTACTTTTTTATTTTATAATCCTATATACGTCTATATTTTTTTATAAAGATTTGATTACGTTTGACGTTTAACATCAACATGCCTTAAATATTTTTAAATTAATTTATTTACATTTTATAAATCTTTGTTATTTGATAATGAGTATATCATATTATATACATAAGTTATGTGCGGAAAACAAAATTAGTGGTGCATTTGATCAGCAGCAGATCTGCAACTACGCGCAGATTGGAATTCCTATTGAACCCGAGTTTAATGTTGGGCTGCTTACATCTTCTGTGCTGTTGAAACAAATCAATATGTAAGATTAGCACTCGAATTTCGACCGCAGGCTGCAGCTGAACCCCCAACTTCTGGCAGAATCAATCCAATCAATTCAATTCCAATTTTGTGTATTTAGTGCTATTTTATATTGTCATATTAAATACCTTATATAAGTATATATATTTCCAAAGAGTAAAACCGGCCGGCCGTAAAACTATAACCAAAACCAGTTGCAGTATGGACCACAGTAGAGTCCAGGATAGATAGAAGAGTAGTACATACTGTGCCGACCCTACGCAAGTGGGAAAAGGACAGGAAGATGATGAATCGTATATACATCACAATAAGATGATTATTCCAATACACTACAAATGGCTTTCGAGGTAGCTTTAAGTTCTCGACTTTTAAGGTATGCAAGGATCTTCTACCACCACTAAACCGAATTGTTTACCATCCGGTTTTTTTCTAAAGCATGCAAAATATTTCTATTATAGTCACAAATTTACTTGTAAATAGAATGTTACTTTTGATTGAAAATATTTCCTTGATCTGTAGAAAAGAGCTGCAATATTGCGACAGTCGACAACCTTATATCGCAAGCCACCAGCGACCGATCTATTGACGCAATAAGCCGCTACCGCTGCACTCGTATTCATACAAATAAATTCGATCTCTAAAAATACATCACAGCCCTAGCGGACATGCACAGCTGCGACGCGCGGGCGACAAGGAATCGACGCTTCACCGGACTGTCCTAATTGTTCTATAGAAATAGAGTTGATGTAGTTAACATTTCTATATCAATCAATAGCCATGAGGGCCGCCTTGCTTGTATGCCTTGCTGATAAAGCTATAAAAATTTTGATTTTTCGCCAAGTTTGTTTTTTTATTTTCTTCAGTGTTGAGTACTATCTCATAAGTTAGATATTCATAAAAATATAAGTGAAACTATCGATAATCGGATTTAGATTTCTAGATAGTGATTTGAAAATTTTTGTTGACGTATGGTAGTAAAGAAATGATGTGCTCAAATGTATCCAATACCTCTAGGTATGAGGTCTACCTCATGGTTATAAATAACCACTTTAATTGTATTGTACTAATGGTACCTCACAGATATATTAAGTCGTTCAAATGCTTATTGTTTATCAAAAGAGACTTTCGTGTTACTTTCTTGTATATGTCAGATTCGGAAGAGTATTTTTTTCTCGATGCCTTTTATGAGTTTATTACAATTATAAATTATTACTGACCGAATTATAAATGACACAGCCATTTTAAACTGTTTCTAGTACCTCATTCTAATATCGTGTGTTCACCCTAGCTATCACTGAGACCTTATTGCCGCGAAAACTGCCGCCACCTCGTGTGCGCGCATATCGCAAGCGATTAGAATCTAAAGTGACGCGGCGGTCTGTTAGCGGATGATAAATCCGCAACGCGTGCGGACGATCTCTGTTAGTCGTAATATAAGCAGAGGCAATCGCGGGGACGCTGGAATGGACACGAGTCGGTCACACATACTCAGAAATGTAATTACGGCGATAGACTAATAGCTGTTTGTTGATCATTACTCAAGGTGTAATATAACCGGAGTCAGAATGTGAAGTCATTAAGGATTACGAGTATATCAGACGTCGTTATGTATTGAAGAATCAATGAACTACGTAGCAACGAAACAGAAAACGCTATAGACGTATATTACATCCAACCAACATCATTATAGTATATTATTGCACAAATTGTATGAATGCATTTAACACATTATGGAGATTGATCTCATAAGGATTTGGAGATCTTTTCCGAGACTAGCAGCCACACACACGCACGCACGCATGCACACACTTTGCAATACAAATTGCCCTATCATTCTTTCGTATATCATTCCTATCAATACATATATGATTGACATAACTGTGCAATAAAGGCAATACTATCAGTATAAAGTTTTATAGCAGGCTACAATTTACCGTGTGTATATTTTTTCTACATTGTAGTCAATCTAATAATAAAACTTGATGCGACCGTAACGCCTGAAGCGTATTAAAATCGATAGTTTACACAATCGCCCATTAATTTTAAACGCGAAATCACCAGCTGTAGAGTCGCCTGTAAAGTCCCAATTACTCGACGTAAACGATTTCCGAACACAAGGATTCATGGACTTGTATTAATATTATTACCCTGCTAAATATAGACACGACGCGGCCGCAAGCTCTTTCGTCTAATTGACTCTGATTTACAACTTTGCCGGTTTATAGCCTGTTAGTTTTTTCGCAACTAAATGGGTTAATGTTCGAAAATGACAAATTGAAAATTGAATTTCGTTGAAAGGAAATAAGATATAATTTGGAACGTGTCAAAGAGGGAATGAAGTCGTTTCCTTCAGAACATATTTCCGAAGCCACCCCGTTGCGAACTTCGAGGAATCGGTTGTTTATTTTTGCGCGCGTGTGGGATTTTTGATGGTTATATGGAGTATTTGAATTTGGGAATAACGATTGCCGCAGGACATATTGTTTATATTCCAAAACGATACTGGCGTTTTATGCATTACCATGTGTCGAAGACGTTGTTTTTCATGCAAAATAAAAAATTCGTACACAAACGTTAAAAAATGTTAAGTAAATGGTAATGTTTATTTATAATCCACAATATTTGGATGCTTTAATGTTGCTGTAGGTTAAATTAAACGCCTTAATTTTACAGTCTGCATGTTTGTCGCTTTTAATTGAAATAGTTTTTTTTTAACTATTTTTCTACAACTAATTTAACTTTTACTGTGCATTAAGAGAAGATAGCTAAGCGTATACGAGAGTAGAATATGTTAAAAAATTGCAAATAGTGAGACCACTAAAAACAATTATAACGATAACTAAAATTTAACATTTTTTAAAGACATTGTTGACATACCCTTAGCGATTTTATCCTCCTCCACGGAGCTCCACCCTGGCGAATCCTTAGACTTCGGCACTGATAAATTGAGAGGTTCATCGACTTTGTAACCGTACTTCACTGCACACTCACTGTCCGTCCTCGCGCCACGCTGCAGCAACTGCTCCTGCAGCCTGTTCTTGTGCACGCTCACAAACGCGCGCTCTTTCACATCCTTTTGCACTTGTGTACTCTGCTCTTGACTTGTAAACTGCTTGTTTACCTCGAAGTTTCTTTTTACGTTTATCAGCTGACTGATTGACGACTTTCTCTGTTCCTCTAGTGTACTTTGTTTGTGTGATAATCCTAATATGTACTCTATGGTGTGCGGGGTGGGCTTCTTCGGCGGCTTGCCATACACGTGCGGGTGCCATGACGGCTCGTAATTT
This sequence comes from Papilio alexanor hazarajatica, assembly GCA_018246295.1. NCBI lineage: Eukaryota > Metazoa > Arthropoda > Insecta > Lepidoptera > Papilionidae > Papilio > Papilio alexanor. The sequence continues at coordinate 9,651 of DWLR01000099.1, read as the reverse complement.
TCTTCTCTTACGTTGTTACTACTCTCGTCACCCTCGCCGTGTGCTCGTTCGTTTACTCTATTTTCCGATTCGAGATCTGATTTCGCTTCATCATCAGCTATTACTAATTCTCCTCTATCATCGTCTACCTCTATCTTCTCCTCTTGACTGTCAGGACTGTCGACTTTCTCAGCATACTGATAGTCTAATGAGTAACCATTGGAGTAGTTAACGTCGATCAATCTGTCCGTCTTTCCATTGAGATTCGGTGTGACGTAGCTAGAGACTACAGTTTGCATCGCTTCTCCTCCGGTCTCGTTCTGCCTGCCCTCTGTGGAGTCCGGCTCGTTTTCCGCGCTCATGTGTGTTCCTCACCCACGATTCGTACGGAAATAGTCGCTCATGTTTGTTATTATGATTGAATTAGCGCTCAATAGGCACTCGGCGATGGCGAGAGGTCGTTTGATGTAGGAGCGGCTTTGAAGTCCGCGCCGATGTTCTCTGCTTCCTGTAACAAACAGACGGACGATTTGAGTCTCATTGAGTGAACGTGCCGCGAATAGAAGTGGCGATGCTTTAAATGGAATAATAGAGACAGCATTGTAAAAGTGTAGATTATCAATTTTTTAAGCGCTAAAGAAACATCTCTTTACTTTTTTGTTTGCGCTTGAAATGCACGTGAATACATGCACAAATTTTCAGTTTTTGATTCCACTTCACTGGTACACAATTTAAGTCAAGGCTTTTGAACTTTAATTAAAATGTGCCGTGTAATAGTGGAATGAAATGTGTAAAAATATTCTTATATACCTGATACACATCTTTCCTTTTGTCCGAGGCTAACTGTGTAATTTAACAGGTATATACGAATATTCTTACACATTTCACTCCAATATTACACGGCACAATTTAATTAAAGGTCAAAAGCCTTGACTTAAATTAAATTGTGCCGTGTAATAGTGGAGTGAATTGTGTAAGAATATTCTTATATACCTGTTAAATTACACAGCTAGCCTCGGACAAAAGGAAAGATGTATTAAAGGAGTCGATTCACATCAATATTTTACCTGGGTGTTATGATTTACTCGCCATCAATATATTGCCAAAAATTACTCTCGGCCTCTAGCGCTATTTTTTATTGAAATAATAACAGTCAGTTGTTAATTAACAGTGTTGTACATACAGATGTATGTAACAACCGGACTGTGATTTCAATTGACGGACTGTTCGCATTTAACTCTAACTCATGGCGCACCTAGTCTCGTTGAAGTCGATCTCTCTATCGGTTATTTAAAGTGCATTCCGCAATTTCGCATCGTTTCCGCATAATATCGCAACACGCGCCTCTCACGTCTCTATTCTTATTCGAAACTAACGAGGCACAGCAAGCGGAGACATGAAAGGCTGGTTCTTGGGATAATCGTGTTACACTTGTTTGTGTGTCTCTCAGATTGTTATATTAATATATTCCGTTTTATGCAGCACGAACATTAAAAAGAAAAAAACCTTGTACTCAAGTTCTATATAAATTAGCAAAACTTCATGTTAAGTGACAAGCTGTTGCTTAAGAAATTCAATATCATCCAAACATGTTTTCTTTTTAGAAACGATCGATGGTCGTTTGTATTTACATTTCTGATTTCTATGATGTTTGCCATTGCGTGAAATTTAGCGTCTGGTATGTAGTGACTGGCATATTTCTATCAGAGTGCTAATGAGCGAATTAAAAGCGCAGTGTTGGTAAATGAAATTGAGAGCTAAAGCTTATGTGCGATAATAAAATCGATGACGTGAACTATTAAAAGACTCTCACACATCGTATTGAACTAATCGATATTATACAATTATAGGTCATGTTTATGTAACGCCGAGCAACGCACAAATCCTGTGCAGCTGTAGTTATGCAAACATTTATTAATGCACTTAACCAACGTAATTATATTGACATTGCGTCGGTCGCATACAACAGCTTAACATCTATCCAACGCAACGATCCGACTAATTAATTATTATCAATCGTTTTCGAACGAAATTTACGATTAATTACAAAACTGATGATTCAAGAACCATGTATGTAGCCATGGCTTTCGGATTGAAGCATCCAGAATCTAAGTCTATCCAATCTTAAAATAATAAAATAAAAAGTAAATAATATAATAGCTGTAAAATCTTAGATTAACGGAAAAAATAAACATAAGTTACAAATCCACAGAAAAATTAGTTGTGACGTAATATATACTATATATTTTACTATTTTAATAACAATGTTTACTCCTTTATTAACGTACATTAATCATAGTTCACTATGTAATATTTTTAAATTGTTTAATGTGTATATTTAGCATACACCATGCATTTTTTAATAAAATAATCGTTTTATTTCCAGAAAAAAAGGAAAAAAAAATCAACTCGTACATAATTTTATCAAAGTTGTATCAAAAAGGGGGTGACTCAGCATTGCCGACAAGAGGCCAAGATCCCGTGATGGTGCTGGTTTCCAGTCATGCGCCTTTCCCTAAGATGTTTACGGGAGTTTAGAGTTCGAGAGGTCGCTATACACCATAAGGAACGTACGTTGTATTGTATTTAAACTTAAATTAAAAAATAAAAGCATTTGTTTACAAAAATAGAAAAAGCGGTACAAAAAGGAAACAAAATATCTCCACTCTCTTCTTCGTGGATGTGTGATTTTGGGGGAGAGACGGATATATATGTTTGGTCTGTATGTGTTTTTATGCAGGAAACTAACTGCACTACAATGTCGTAATACCAGTACAGTACCAGTACTATACCAGTACAGAGATAGCAGAAAAATTACAAATCAGCCAACAGTTTAATTCTATGGTTTGTTTAATTTAAAATTAGTTTAACGACACTTTTATGGTGTATTAGGACAAGTATAAGAGTGCAAATTAAGTTACCTTAAGTTTTTTAAGCTAAGTTTTATAAATAAAAAGAAGAAAAAAACACCATTTCCAATTCAAAGGTGTCTCTGTTCAGATGATTTCTGCAAATGAATAACATCGCGCCCCGCACCTGCGAGCAATAAACCGCACGCTGTCTTCCGCGCCCGCTTGTGCTGACACAACAGCACGTTCGCACTCAGCGTGGCTCGACATTTGTTCATATTTTCATCAGTGACCGCTGATTGATTTTTATTGGGAAGCTGATTTAAGGTTGTCAACGCAAAAAAAAACCTTACAAGTGGTTTTTTGGTTAATTTAGTAATAGAGAATATATTTTTTATTGTAATATACGAAAAGTCACCTCATTAAATAATATATTCTGGAGGGGAACCTAATAGCGGTTTGCGTCCTAACCATTACAAATGCAGATGGTTTGTTAGCAGTTATGAAAGTTAGGAGGACGGAGGAGGATGGACCTTTTTTAAGTAAATTTTAATGTTTGGAGGAATAAATTTTACGAAAATAATAGTAAATCAAGTTTCCGGATCCAAAAGTTAGTCCGTCATAAGATAAAAGATATATTTGCCACCTCGAGCAAAACAACACATTAGAAATTTAAAAAAAAATCCTTAATTTCATTTAATTTTCAGAAGTAAATTATTATTTATTTCGTAAAATTCCGAATTAGTAATTATTTATTTATTATTTCGAATTATAAAATCATTTAACATTATATGAATGATAGTAAAATGGAAATAAAATTGGTACTACCATATTTCCACGATAGTAATTTTCTGGCATGCTTATTTTTGCTAGCAAACTCCCGTTTCCGTGCTTTCTTCGCGTACATATACTTATTCACAAACAACAGAAGTGAAAATAAAAATGTGCAAGTTATGCAGGGGCAACCCTGAAATGAATTGAAACAAGTTGAAGCAGAGCGAAGCGACAACATTGACCCCTCCCCCTATAAAGGGCCCAATGGTCCCCGGCCATTCAGTCACATCATCGTTAAATAAAAGTCTTTGTCAGCCCTTTTATTTGAGCCAGTGATACATGCCATTACTTCTCATTTTGCGCAAGTATTTCAAATAAGGAGTACATACATACATCAGCGTATAAGATCATACACCAGTTTCCCGTAATCCTTACATAAATTCGAATGTTTGTCCTTTATCATCTTCCTCAATTACTAACGCAATGTAAATCTCGAGCTCTGTGCACAGAATCTAAATGTAAAAATTAGGAAAAAGCAATTGAATAATGTAATTTTTAAAAGTAAACAATAATTCAACATGCGCACTGATACCTCAATGTGCGCATAACAAACGAATTCAAAATAAAAATCGATAACTGCAGATCAATTAGAAACAATTATATGTCGGCGATTCAAAAGATTAAGTTATTAATCGTTATAATACATCGACGTTACCGAGTTGCGGAAGTCCCGCGGACAACGTGTGTGGGCCCTTTGATACCGCGGACAACTTTACAAGTACTGTCTACCTACTAGCCTAACATAAGTTGAACCCTTACTATTGGTTGATAAAAGTCATTTTCCTTAACACCAAAAATCGAACAGCAAATGTATATTGGTTTTATTATAATTTTAATAGAGACCGTCGGAAGTTACAAGCCACTCGCGAATCCAACATGGCCGCCTGACAGCACGACTCTCAAAGCAAATGGCTACGTTAATAGTTACATTTCCTGAATTAATTTACGTTTTTAATCTTCTTTGATTTTGTTTAATACTTTGAACGGTTAATGTTGTCATCGAGCTCGGAATAGCGACTATAAGCCGGATACAGCCCACTTAGAAAAGATCATACGGATGTTTAAACGACATAACGCGATTCGACAAACCAAAATTCGTGAAACCACTTTAACTCGCGGTGTACTTTTTATTGAAAAACATACAACGGCTAAAATTAACTCATATTTTTGAGCGACTCAAAGGCAATTTAATTGTAGTACTGTGAAAATAAAAATTAAATCTCATTATCAGAAATCATGAGTTTCCATTTTTAAAGTTAGTGGTACATCTCATTCGTTACTTCTACTTTTTTTATCCAAGAAGTTTACACCAAGCATACATGAATCGCAAATGAGTTAGAAAACTCATCTGCAACTTGTAGACGGTAGAAAGGTAGACACCTTTAATAGACAGAGGAGAGAATATACAAAGAAATTGACATTTCCCTCGCCTATCCATCCCCTTGTCCGTCAAATCCTCTTTCCCTTCTCATATGGGAAAGGGAAGATGATTAAAATAGGCCTCCGGTACTTCACTCATCAGACGAAACGCAGAAAACTTCTACTTCCCGCATGTCTTCTGTAAGGTCGTGGTATTTCACCGGCCATTTGTGCAGCAGATGTTGTTGCGTACACGATCACTGTTCCCTGTAACATTATGTTGCTAATGATCAGTTTATTTCTCAGATAGATGATTCAAACAGGGGAAATACTGTAATCATAGTAATAGATGGCCACAGTGAATTTAAATATCGGCTACAACTTATAACTTCACGCTTCTTCGATATCCCCCTTTAAGAATCATCAGCCGGAACTCCAGGCGTCTGTTTTTAAGTAACGAAAAATTTTATTATGCTTGTCGAATGAAACAGACGCCTCATACCTCTTGGTTGACCTTCCTGCAATGAACACCTAGCACCAATAGAAATATAATTATGATATAAAATAAGTAAATAAATAAACATGCACGTTCACACTTGTAACACAAAAGGGTAGGCAGAGATTACTCATTCTTATAACTATAGTTCTTCCCACATAAGTAGTAGAATTTATTATTTATCAGATAAAATTATTAAAACATACATAATATGGAGTTCCCTCGGCGCGGTCCTGGCACACCTCTTTTGCTTCTTCTACACCCTAACATCTAAACTTTTATGCCCGTCGGTTAAGAGTACTCCTTACGTCGTCTGATCGACTTAAGTTTTGCTAGGGCGTCCTTTACCAGCACTGCCACTCACTCTTGTAACATAAATATCTCTTGTCACTCTCTTCGTTCATCAAGACGCCCGAATCCCCGAAGCATACGTTTATAATTTATGTTGACATAAGCTCGCCAACTAAAAACCTTGTCTGCATTTTGTTTATTTTAATTTATGATAGTATTTATGGTAGTTACCAAAATACGGACCTTTAAACTTTAAATCATAAAAAAGAGGAAGTAATCACTTATCCTGTCTTTGGTTTATTTGTGTATGATTAGCTAACCGGGGCTGTTTTGCAAGTCCGCAGTATTATCGGTCGTCGTCGTAACCAAACGCGCGGCAAACGTCAGTGCACGCCAATTAGCGTGAGCGCAGGCTCATTGCACGGATATCCCTTAATGCAATTACATCTAGTTATATACTAAATACTAATCTATCTCACTGACATAGCGCATACATTTGCAATCGGGTACACGCAAGCAATGACGCGTGTTTGCGTAGGTGGAAATTGTAGGGATATGCCAGTCTATAAGTAAATCCGTTATCGTTGTAATTCTATGAATCATAAGCTGCTGTCTTTTACTTATTAATATTATACTGAGTAACTGTTTATAATATGTTTCTAATGGGACTGACCGGTTGGCGCAGTGGCAGGACACCTTCCGCGCCGCAGGTCGTAGGTTCGATTCCCACCCAAGACTAACATTTGTGTGCATGAACATGTCTATTTGTCTTGAGTCTGGATGTTAAAGACCACCGGAGGACGGGCAGCAGCGTCCTTTTCTTAGTACGGTGGAACATACTGCGATCGCCAATCCGCCGGCCAAGCGTGGCGATCATGGCAAATTCCCCCCAATGATGCTATCAAAGGGGGAGGCCTATGTCCAGCAGTGGACGATCATAGGCTGAGGTGGTGGTGTGGTGGTGGTTGTAATGGGTTAACTCTGAAAGTACTGGACAAAATTAAATAATTATTTACCCGTTAAAAAGTTACGTTATACAAAATTATCAAAAGTTACCAATATTTTTCATGATAAGGTATTATATTTAACCCCATCCAGGCGACACCAGTAATCGGCATTTTAATCAAAAAATTTAAGGCGATAGAGAATCGAATAGTCGACGACTCCAGCCGTTCTGATAATATTAGCATCACCACGATAAGCAATAATATTGGGTTCTCTGCTTATTATAACCTTCACCCTCTTTTTAACATTATAAAAGCAACAGTCTCTTTGTTTTCTCTGGCGAACGCACTTTTTACTGAAGCCTTAACCAAAGTGACAATTTGAAAGCATGGGCTTTGGAGGTCATGGAGCGATCATGTCAACGATCCCTGCATCTATCCTGACTCAGGTTTCGGTGCATTGGGCTACCGTACCGTACCGTACTGACCTACGGCGCACCCATGGCGTTCTGCTCTGCTCCTAAGAGTCGCATCGTGATGTTAAATAGCCTAACCTAAACTTCCGTAATAGTTGTGATATCAAAAGCAAAAACAGTTTTTCAAAACTGATTGCTATTTCCTAAGATTAGCGCGTCTAAACACTCTAAATATATTTATTAATACTGACTTGGCCACTTTAAGAATTTGGTCGTGAATGGTTTTGAATGATCTGTTATCTTCATTATAAATTAACAGTGTTAATTTATATTTCAGCAATTCACATCTCTAGACTGAATCAAGATAAATCTTCGAGGCACTGCCAACTGGGTCACCCTTAAAAAATTACAACGAAATCTTAATCCTCATCTGTGCAGTTAATACCGGGTAATTAGTAAATGCTACACTCTCGGTATGATAGCTGTATTCTTTTATTTGTGTCAGTATTTATTTACTATTGACTAGTTAGTGCTTTGCTAGCTTTCAGATCAAGCCAGGGTCAAATGCTAAATCTTTTTGGAAGTTAACAAAGTTAGAATAAGAAATTCATAAAAAAGGAATACATATTTATAAAGTCTATATTGGTTTTACGTTTTAACGAGTTTAACGTTTCATGTTGGTGACATAAAAGCACGACTTGCGATTTCAATTTTTTATAATTATAATTAGATTACCTAGTATATTTTTTATTCCAATTAGGGTAGGAAAAAATAGCAATAGCTTATACTGAACTTAGCTTGTTTTAAGATTTTATTTTGTTTAAGCTACTGAACTTGATGTTTCAATTTAATATAAAATTAAATGACTTGAGTCGGCTCTAATTAAGATAAAATTAAATGTAATTAAGTTTGTTATCTCTGCTTCTTCACTACAATATTACATACCTACCTATTACAGTAATTTCAAATTCAGACAAATTATTCTCTTTCTCAGAAACCAATTGTATTTCGAATCGTAACAAATTTTCACAAAATATTATATTCATTATGTCTTAAGAAATAAATTATTGCAATTATGTATATGAAAATGGTAATATTATGATGCAATAGTGTGATTAATACATTTAAAATGATAATTACAAACAGACAAGCATTAGTCAAGCCAGGGGCTGTTACAAGAGGCAAGCCGGTGCAAGCGAGTGACAACACAATAACAATATGATTAAACAATGTATGTATGTAATAACGCGATAACGTAGTGACACGCACTTACATAGCATCAGGAATATTTCGAAAATAATATCAAAACGTATTTTTTATTTACTTTTATTTATATGTTAAATTACATTACATAATAAACATCATAGATAAATAAGATTGCAATAAACTAGAATAAAACATTTAATCAACGACCCCGAAATAAATAAAAAAAAAAGAAAACAAAATGGAATGCCACAAATTACATTAAGATTTATCGATGGTTTGTTTGTAAACACAATATGCAATAATATTAATCGAAAAGGAACCAGAAAATTTTATACGTTATGTTTTGTTAGATAATTGCAAATGAACGCTATCTTTAATCAAGCATCAAATTAAATAACTCAATCAAAATTTCATAATACTCACAGGACAAGTCCAATATCCGTGACGTAAATCACTTACACGTTCACGTTTAAATAAAAAATAAAACACTTTAACTCATAGATTAAAATACGGAATACAGATTAAATAGAACGAAAACAATCAGTGTTTCGGAACGATTCGTGAATGAGCCACTTCCGAGCTCGAGTGTCAACGCATTATGGCGGGAACAATGGCGGCGGGGAGACGCTTTAAAAGCGATTGTCGTGCGACGGAACGCGAGCCGTACTGACGTTAAGTCTGTGTGGGTGTGCGGCGGCGTTGCGTTCGTACAGTCAGCCACGTCGCCTAGCTGTATGCGCGTGTACATATACGACGGTATCTGTGTATGCGTGATCAGAGAGCTGTTACCGCGGCGATCCTCGCAGTTAGACTAACTCACATCCAAATCGCTTAATTTTATGAGTTGTTGCCTTCTCCACCCCCTCGCAGCGAGCTTGCGTACTGACCTTTGTACGGCGGCTCATTTATTTAATTACTTTCATTTTAACAACAGAGTGCATAACTTAAATTATTTAAACTTTCGTGAGACATTATCATAAACTAATTAATTAACATCAGCTTACTCCCGTTGTGATTGTCCGGTGACGGCACCGACTAGTTTCGGACCCATCGGGGGTCCATCCTCAGAGCGAGATTTCAAGGTAACAGTGCGAGACGCGACGCGACCGCGATGTTAATTAGTTTTAGAGTGCATAACATTCCTATTTAACTAAACTTCAAATAACTCAGTTCATACACGTATGGTGTAATCTATTAAATAAATACCAGGTGTACCAGAAAGTTTTTACCGGTTTTTCTGACAGATGCCGCTAGCCGTCAGTATGGAATAAAATAAG
>DWLR01000098.1:0-37924 GCA_018246295.1 Papilio alexanor hazarajatica | reverse complement strand
AGGCGGCAGAGCGCTGAAGGCGCCTAGCCTAAGCCTCGTTAAGAGTAACTAAGCTCGAGGGCTCCCTCGGGAGCCTTCACTTCGGCCGTTACTATATTATTATCGCCGGATTGGAAAGAACTTACAAAAATCATCCATCTTAAATACATGCCGAATAGTGAGGACGTTCTTACAAATAAAACCAAGTAGCAACCAACCCGTCCTAGTCTCGACAACTGCCGTATCAACAACGCACTCACACCCCGCTGTCATCGCCAGCCTTTCAGGTGACAGCCATCAATTGATGGCTGTCACCTGATTGGTGACAGCCATCAATTGATTTGCACTTCACTTAGGCCCGTACATATATTTACACATAGTATTCACAGCACATAGTATCTGTAAATACATGTACATATATGTACATGTATTTACAGATGTAAACCGGTTCACATAAAGCCGAGCCGAAATAAATAACTATGTAAATATAAGAGTAATAATAATCATTTAATCCGACGCACTGCATAAAAAGACATACGTACATAAAAAGAGAAAAAAAAAATACCACACTAATTAACAGTCATGAAATAAAAAAATAAAATAAAAAGAAATCTTATTACTAAGGGTTGCCAGCTTGCAAAATGCTGACCGAATGGGTTGTTTGCTCAGCTATGTTCTCGCTTCCCGAAGGGGAAGCGCTGATATTCAGCAAAAACCCTGGCATGGTCCGTGCGCCAGTTGCAGCAGTTGATAAAAATGGAAAATCGTATTTATACATTTTCCCAAATAAGAATAAATGAGACAACAACAATTTACTTTCACCTGACAGAACATAACCGCAAGCTCAGGGTGGTCAATTTATAGTTAATACATATCATAATGTACATTTTTGTATCAAAATAGTTAGATATTGCTATACAATTAACAGTAATTAATTAAAAAAATGAAGATAAGTATGATATAAATATTCAATGGAGTTTCAAAAAAAGAATAAAATTAATATAATTGAAAGTAAAGTAAAAAAATACACTAATTAGTTACACGATATAATAAAATAAATCTTCGCGTCGTACCAATAAATCAAAACAAATCGATGTAAGGAGGTGTAGACATTGTTGCACTAGCGACAGCAAATAAATCTATAATAGTAACAACTAAAAAGAATCCAACTTGGAATATCGTCAACTTTTGATAAATATTTATAGTAATAAAGAAAAGAAGTACACCAATAGCTTTTTTAACAATAAATAGATGATAAATATATCAATATTAGCACAGTGTTATTCAATATTTTCCGTGACACGACCCTCTTAATATGTGAGATTTAGCAACCAAGTAGACAATTAAATACCTAAAGGGACAATGCATTCAACTAACGTTCACTGGAAGCCTGCACCGTATAGTATGGATTAAACTCTAAAATAATAAGGGTTTAAATATGAAGTTGCCGTTTTAATTGCTTGGTGTAAGATTCCAGGATAAAACCTTTTTCACATGATAATTCGAACATTCTAAATTTGAAAAATGTACAAAAATAATTTGTTCGACTTTCAATTGTTTTTTTTTTTTGAACGAGTGTTTTTTTTTACTTCCGTATGAATTTTCATCTCTTATTTCATCCTACACAGCCGAAATTAAAAATGCTAGAAAAAATATTTATTTATTTCTTATCAAGTTCCTAAATACAAATTTTCATGATGTTAACTTCAACAATGAGGAATTTTCATACAAATTTTCATGCCCCATTTCAACCCACTAAATCCTTTTTTCGCGATAAGTAGCATATGTCTTTTTCCAAGGTCTATGTACCAAATTTCATCAAAATCAATGGAGTGGTTTAGGCGCAAAGGTGTAACAGACAGATAAACAGAGCAACTGTCGCATTAAAATAAAATATAAAAAATTAGTAAAGATTATTTGCAAAATAAGTAACCTAAAATATTAAAAATTCTGTCCAAATTAACTATTCTACGCAGACGAAGTCGCAGGGAAAACCTAGAAAAAAACTCTCTTACTAGTAACAGGTAAAAAATATATTGCCTAGACTTGACGGATTGACTTCCTAAACATCACGTGATTGATATTGTTATTAAAATAATTCAAGTAAATAAGTAATTTAATTTCATAATTTACACTATAATCTATAGCTTAAACGGCTTGACCGATTTTGATGTGCCAACCGATTTGTATTCTCCCCCGGAATGTCTATAACCTATATTCTATACTAATGAACTATAAACCTTTTGTGTAGAAACTTAAGATATCGGCCATATAACCCTAATGGTAAAAAAGACATTTTAAAAACATAATTTTGTATTTTCCTAACGACGATTTAACGCGTGCAAAGTAGCTGACAGTATCTAGTAGAGATTTAAAGTTTTGGGGCCAGAAACCCTCTCAAAGAAACCCTTTCATCCCAATCTGTACAATTGTTTAAGAATGTATAGAGGACAAACACAAAAACATTGATTTTTATTTATACAAATCGACTTTTTGCTACATTTAAAGCTAATAGGTATTAATTATTTTATAATTATTAATGTTCACACAGTGAAGACATAACATAAATAATAACAATTATTTACGTTAATGAAATATAATCATAACGCTGACGTCACTGAGTCGGACGTGAGCATGCAACACGCGGTGTCGTAACACGTGGGGCTCAGCAAAATCCTTATTACTCATTACTGAAAGACACGTGTAACCACGTGGCCAAATGTATCCCTATTACCCAATATTACAAATGGGGAAATAATTTTGCCCATTTGTTTTATCAAATCACAAGTAAGAGATATATAAATAGGATTATAGGAAGAAACAGTAATCGGAAAACACCGTTAAAGTAGACCACGTGGTCTTCAATTATAAATTATTTAAAAATCTTGATATTTCTATCCTCCAAGGTTATATACAAACATATTGAGCAATTTTAACATAACAGGAAGACTATGACCGAACGACTATGACGAAGCTTTCCACGTGGTTTCCTAGGTGGGCATCTTGTACTAAAAATGAGCAATTTAAATAGACAGAGCTTAAAAGATATGTAAGATGTAATAACTTACCAAGAGCTGATTGCAATGGTCTGGTTCACTTGGTCGACGTGGCAGGCGCCGTCAAAGTCCATCAGCCGCAACAGCTAGCCACAGCCGCTCTCGAACAACGTGGGCGATAAATTTCTTTACTGCCTGTGTTCTCTTGCCACGTAGGTTCTCAAAGTGCAATGAAGATTTCCTGCGTTAGATTAAAAGTATTAGGTCAAAGGTCACTAGTATTAAATCAACAGTTTTCATGTTAAAAAAAGGTTATAATAAAGAGTCCACCACTAGTCGTTATACTTAAAAAAGCTAAGGAGATAGATCATGTATGGCGTCTGTACAGAGCGTGAAACGTGCCTTATCTCTTACAAATACTGCACACGAAGTTTAGTAACAGCATGCCTATATGACTTTGTCTTATTGGAGCAATAAGAAATTCAGATATGACGTGGCTCATTAAATATTCAAAAAGAAATAAATTCAAGTAATAATTGGATTTTGCTACTCACCTTATGATTATGTTCTCTTCTCAACATATTGAAAGAGCCGTGGACTGCGGACTGATGAATTTACTAATTAACTTACATGTTAACCCTTTGAGGCTCACGCGACCAAGTGAACAGCGATAGCGTCATTTTGCAACAGAACGATGACGAACGAATTCGCAAAATTCAAAGCTTGCAATTTATCAAAGACAAGTGCAGATTTGTTTAATTAATACTTGCCAGATATCTAATTGTCATTTAACGTAATAAAGAAAAATCATTAATTAAATAATTTTAATTACATTTCAATACTAAAATGAATTTGAAACTTAGCTTAAAAAAAACAGTAAAAACAAACATTCTGTTGTTTGGTTGGAAATATTTCAAAACATTTCAAGCTTACATGATTTTGTAGAGGTTGATTGTCAATAGAGCTTACTCTATAATCTTTAACAGTAACCATTTTATATACCTTTACATAACACATCTTCCATTGCGTTGACAAGTACGAATTGAGCCGTTTATTTTGAAAGTGGCCTAAGTCCATTTATCTTAATATCGAGATATTTAAGGGTTCGCATTTCGATGAATTTAAAAATATACGTATGGGATACTAATGGCTCATACTGCTTTAGTAAGGATGTTAAATTTATAGTTAATATTAACATAGTCACAATTATTAAGTGAATAATGTGCGTTCTTATCAAAAATGGAGTTAGGCCACTTCCAAAATTAACAACCAGATTCATTATAAAATTTGAAGGTACCAAAGTCCATCCACCATTATTCAAGATGCTTCAACTTGAAAAAACAATACTCAATTTATTTTACATATCTTTAAAACACTTCGGAGACATAATTTATGCGATTCAAAACATTATTAGTAGTAAATGTCTTAAGTATCAATGACGTTAGGCCACTTTCAAAATAAACGGCCCAATTGTAGACTTTGACCGAGACGAGGCATGTGTCTTCACACATGCGAAAATACTATCATACATTACTAGCCCAGTCTCTTGCTGCGATTAATTGTAAAGATCGACCCTTGTCAATGACGCCTCTCCTTAGAGGCGCGAAACGAAATACGACCTTTGACCTTATTACACAATACCTTTGCGTATTCTCTCTCGACCTATAAGGACTGAATGGAGTTCCTACCACACTGGATGGCCGGGATGGGCAGATGTCGGAAACGCCAAAACTTCATACAAATTAAATTTTAACTCTTACAACAATGAAGTTTGTATAAGACTGGAATTTAGATGAAATTTCAATACTAATTCTGAAGCCAACTTTTTATATTTTTGATTATGTTCGCACAACATGTTTAGTCATGTTTTTCTAAAGATCTGTTATTGGCTAATTATTGCTAATATTTTCATATTAGTTTTTGTGGGTTTTCCTATGCATACAGAAACAATACTTAGGTACGCAGCCTAGGATCATTAGTAGCGAAAAGTATTTGAAAATAACTTTTATCATTTTATGGATGGCCAGTTTAAATTAAAAGTAATTCTACGAGCGAAATCCTGTTCCAATTAATTCTATTGAATCTTATGCCATCTTTTACTTGGATTTCCGCCCATAGAACTAGATAGTTTCAGTTTAATCATACACCAATATTGATCAAAGAGTTAAAAAGTATCTTGTAGAATATTCATTACATTAAAATAAATGTAGGGGAAGGTGGGGCAGCTTCATACAGTTTTTATATTTTGTCTTATAGAATTTTCTCTAGTATCAATTATTATTGATTCATCTAAAACGTCTTATAATCTGACTTTATATCAAAAATATGTGATTTGTGTAAATACACTTGGGTGGCTTCCTGTAAACGTTAAGAGAAAAAAAAATTAAAACTGTATAAATGCACCCCACATGCGGGGCACTCTCATACAAAATATGGGGCGGATTCATACATGTAAAAAAAAATACAAATTAAGCGTGAAATGTTTAATTATTTATCAACATTAAAATATCAAAATTCAACGTTTTCTAAAACAAAAGCAGTCAGTCTCTATGACCACACAATACTAGTAATAACCAAATAATACTAAGTAAAAAAGAGAATATCATAAATATAGGTAGTTTTTCTTTTTATGACACTGAAGGAACTTAGTTAACCTAACAGTCTTCCTGATCAGTCATATCAGTATTTAAATATCTAAGTCCTATTGTTTAGTTCTTATTTAATGATAGTATCAATAATCAACAATTTAAATAAAATATCACAATCATCATGAGAAATCTTAAATGTTCAACACTAATTAATTTGAAAAGCAAGTATCTTATCTTTACAATAATTGTATTAATGGACGTTATAAAAAGAGAGATCTTTCTAAAACTTAAAATACTAGCAGTCCTAGCTGTCGCAGCTGATTCCGGATCCGGTAATATCAAAACCATCACTGATCCTCCATTTTTGAGGTTAGGAAATACAAATTTCATAGACGATCCTCGTTTCTTCCTCAAAAATGAAATGAAATTACTTCTGTGAAACTGTGGTGTTTGATGATTTGTCCGACATAGTAAATAATAGACCACTTTTTTCAAATTTTGCAAGCACATAGGTACCGTTCCGTATATTTTCAGGGCCAACAGGCTCTTCATGACCATCTTCTTCATCGTTTTCTTCAAGCACGTTGAAAGGTGAAGCAAAACTTTCTCTTAGGCTGGCATCTGTTTCACTGTCGCTACTAATTGTTTCAATATCTTAGGTTTTATTGCTTTTTGGTTTGAGCAAATTAAAATTTTTATGGCGTTTTCGGAAACTTACTAACCAGTCTGCTCCCCCATTTTATTATTACTCCAACTTGCAGGATCTTTATATCATTGGTCTTATCAAATTCACACGCAAGTTATTTTAACTTGGACATATGTTAGTCCATAGCATCATAGAACACCATAAGATATATTTATTTAAAAAAATCCTCTTCTGTTTTTGTTACACTTATTGATGTAAATTTAGATTCGAATACACGATTTTCGCTACGAAGTTCTTGTGTTTTGATACGGCTTTGTAGTGCTTGTGCATTAACTCCATATTTGGCTGCTGATTTCCGTAAAGAGAGTTTGTTTTCCAAAACTTCATCGGTATCTTTTAACATTGCCTGTTCGTCCACCTCTCCACTCCTAGTTCCCTTTTTCTTGTAATTTCTGACCATATTTTTTTCTGTAAAACGAAATTATGATATCACTTCAATTCTAAAAACTAAAATTAAAAAGTGGGGCACATTCATACAGCATGAATGTACCCTGCTTACTGCTGTATGAACCTACCCCATCACAAGAAAATGAAATAAAAATATTCCTAAAAAAACCAACCATATATGTAATTATTCACGTATCAATTCACAAACTTGACCCTATTTTTTAAATAAAATAGTACTGAATGATTTACAAAACAGCTTTTATCAATAAAAATATATTCAAAGTGAGGTATAATATATACTTAACATCAGCGAATCACTTTCCCTGTCACCTTGTCTTGTATTTCACACCGACTGCGGTCAAATTCCGTTTTTTTATAGAAGGCGGAAGACGAGCAAGCGGCCGAGATGGACAGAAAATGGATATTTCATTATCCTGTCCATCCCCCTCCCCGTCAAATCCTCTTTCCCTTCCCACTCTTTCCTTAATAGAAAATGGTGGGAAGGGGAAGACTAAAATCAGGCCACCGGCACCTCACTCATCAGACGAAACGCAGAATACTACTTGACGCCTGTCTTCTGAGGTCGTGGTAATTGCACCGGTCGAGCGCCATTCGTGCAACAGATGTTGTTAAAGACACACATAAATAAGCTACGCATTAACACAGCCGTTCAATTGAAGTGCGTCTAACAACAGATATCTCTAGGGTATGAAGTTGCCTCTTGTATGAACCTGCCCCACTTCCCTCTAAAGTAATACAATAATATATTAATACAGCATACATTCACAATTTTTTTTTCTACTGAGAATTGAACTCAGGACCCACGGCAATACAGGAAATCTTTCCATAGTACAATTCTAACCAGTCGCTTTTAAATAAACTTATTCTGCAAGGGATGAACGAAATACTTTTTTAAATGGGGGACATAAAATTAAACAACCTTTATACTTGATAATAAATTTTATTATATGCACCAGATAACAAAAAAGAAAGTTTTAATAAGAACATTTAGTATAAATGAAAAACCACGACAATAGATGAGTAAAATGAATTTATATTTGTTTCCAAGACCATTTAATATTTTAAATTTTTATTAAATTTAAAAACTCATTTCAAACGGAATAAAATGAATTCAAATACAAATGTATAGTTGGAAACATCTTAATAGACACATAACTACAGTTTTTTGTTGATAATAATTTTGTTAAATTGTAAATGCAAGCTGTCACGGCATTGTTACATTCGACTGTGCTTTCATGTGGCGACAAGCGACTATAACGCATGCGTGGAATCTCGCGCGTGCGCTTCGCCGCTCTGTGGAGAAAGTTGAGCTTAACGCAGATTCTACTTTCGAGCCTCGACCTATAAAATGTAAATGACTATACCTAATACGAGTACCTAGATAAAATATAACGCTGGTTTTTATTAAAAATTGATTGTCAAAAAATCGATTCACATGATGCTGTTATATTTATAAATGCGATGATTTTAGAGTATATTAATAAAGCGACATATTTATAAAAATGTTTGTTATATTCATACATCGAAAATTCGAATGCATACGAATTTTATTGCATTATAATGTTTAACAAGTTGTTTACCATCAAAGGACAAGAAAAATAATTAAACATCACTGATTTCTAGATTGCATTATTTGTTGATGTTTATTAAATTTTACAAATAATTAAAAAAAATACATAAGTATAGCACACATACACATTAAATACACAAATAAAATTATTTATCGTACATCACTGATACATAGTTTTAGTGACAACATATTATTCTGATACAATATTACCGTTTCGTATCACATCAGTACAATAATCATCCAATACACTAAGGTGACAGATAACAATATTTCTAACAACATTCTTTCTAATAATATTATTAACATTAGCTGCAGTCGTATATTGTGCGCGTAATCGTTCATCTATATTTCCAAAGAAATATTCCATATTCCATCTAATAATATCGTTAAAACGATTATAAATAAAAAGTATATGTACGTTAGAAATAGTTCATCATTTTATGGTTTTGGTTTAGTTTCAAAATCTAATTAATGTGATAATTTCATAGCATTATATTTTATGCAAATAAAAAAACATATCTTTTCACATTGTATTAGGATTTAAAATTAAATCAATTATTATTAACCTACCTATCAGACTACATTATTAAGGGAACATATGATGATTTTTTTGTGATGTAAAATAATTCAATTGTGACTTTAACATGATGAATCAATATTAAACCTAATGTCTACAATGTGATTAATTTGCCAAACAACTTATCCATACATTTATTTAAGATTACACAATTATTATATTGGAAACATAGTTTATGCGGCTACTGAAGCATCATTGTTGTACAGTATTGAACAAAACATTTTTTTTTTCAATTGTTATTCAACGTAATTAATAACATTAACGTTGATATCAAAAACGTGATGGTGACTATCTAAACGATTGATGACTAATTTCTATACTACTAATAAGTAATATAAAGTCGAATATTATTATGTCGAAAATTTACTATGATCTAAATATTTCAATTACAATACATTTATGTTTGAAACAAAATCGTTTTTTTTTTTGTAAAATTTTGTGATAAACATTCATTATATAACTAACTGACAACAATTCATTTTTAATTTTTTTTGCGCAAATGATAGGCCATATAAAATATCGGTAAGCCTAATGAAAATCAAGAGAATATATTTTTAAACAAGTTATTTGCATTTTCCTAATAGCGATCGTTTGAACGCGAGTGAAGCCACTGGCAACATTTAGTCTATAAAAAGATTATGTTGCTAGCGGCTTCTTGGTGCTTGAGTTATTGTGATGACAAGATGGAATTCTAATTGTGATGTTTATATTAGTGATTACAATGACGTGATGTCTATGTTACTCAAATTTCATTGTGATGCTAATTAATTTAATAATATTGAAAAGTTATGTACATAATTTCTGGCCACATTACTATTATTATAGGTATATCAAATTAAGTTAAATTAAACAATTACCGTCCAAAAATTCCTAGCTAACAAAGAAGACAAATTTAGCAATCAAATAAATTTCGAGCGAGGCTCAAAAAGTAAATGAAAATCTTTAATTTCATCATAAAATTTGTTTTAATACTATCTATTAACGAATTAATTTCTTATTCAATTAAACGCTTTTTCGTGTATATAACAGCGCGTATTTATTGTGACGTACCTCATTTAAATGCATCTTTTATGAAGATTTGAAGCTCAAAATTCAATTACTATTATAAATTAGTTGTGATGTTATAAAACCCGTAAAAAAATGTAAAGTTTAGTCTTAATAGAGAAATATAGTATGATTTTTAGGAAACAAATTCAGTATGCAAATTAACCATTCAATAAAATAAAATAAAAAAATGCACACTTAAAAATTAAAGTATAAAATAATGATAATAAAAATAATTTTTTATTATCATTATTTTATACTTTAAGTTCAAAAATATACTTAAATAGGATACAAGAATTAGCATGGATTTAATTTAAATAGATCTGTTCTTATTTCAATAGTAAGGTTTGTAAAAAAACAGTGGAGTTTGTATGTTAACCTGTGTCCTCACAGGTAATCATACTTGTATGCATAGGTAGAAATGTATTAAATTTAATAAACTTCTAACCATAGGTTTCCTGTTAGTAATTAAATCTATCGATTAACGGCACTGCATGATAGATATATGGACCAGAAGAGAAGATAATTCCAGTTCCTCTGAGAAACCGTTGGTTAAATTGACGCTACGGTAGCCCGTGCGCAGGCATTTCAGTGGATACGTGGCTTGGCCGATAAAATTCGGATCTCCGAATATATCTTCGTCTTGTATCAAGAAACGAATAAGTGCCAAGTCTAGATTGATGACCTCGAATTCACATATGTCGTTCCATATCGGATTAATTCCATTGTCAGCTGGAAAAGATTGAATATTTATGTTATATCGGACATATTGAACACGCTAATTATATAATTGTCAGAGTGAATAATTAAAAATGTTAGTTGCCATATTAAAAAGAGTGTACACAGTAAATTAATTAAAATTCTTTATGCGAGTGAATGTATGTAATTCTTATATAAATAGATATCTTAAGCCTTATTTCAAAATGTCTCTACGACATGATAAAACACTTTCGTTTACCTACTTAACCCTTTGCTCACATGCTTTTCACTTTGCATGATATGGATGAAGTAATTATATTTTCGAATAGCATAGCGTATTAGCAGCAATTTTCTGCAATCTGAAAAATTATCGCGACGGTAGCTCGACCCTTCGTCCGTTAAAATTTAAGTCACAAAACACTTAATGACACATAAAAAAAATACTCACTGACAGTTTTGGTGACCAGTTTGACGCCACTGTCGTAGTCCGCACCAATAATTTCTACTTCGACAAAGGGACTGGCCGTGCCCCGGCCTGACTTGCAGAGGTGCCTCGCCGCGATAATGCGGAGCATCACTGTCACCGGTTTAACCTTCTTCTCGATACACCGCCTATCTTGCGGTGTGTATCTCTCATCAAACATAAATTCCGGTTTCAATATATAACCGCAACCTCCGTTCTCTTTAAACTTTCCCATATTAATTTGCATCGGCTTGTCCGGCGTTTGATAATTGAGGGCAACCATCTGCGAACCGGCATTCCAGAATGGCACCGGGTTATAATTTGAAGAATCGATCCTCTGACCTTTAGGGTAGATACGGCTCAGTTGCACCGAGTGGTATTTGAGGAAATACGCTTGCGACGCCTCCTGTAGACACATGAGTCGTTCGGCTTTGGTTTCAGGGAATGACGACATTTCGTTGAAGATAAAATTTTTACTTTTCATCCTTTCCGTGTTGAAAGCGACAGAACGACAGTAGACGATGAGATCGGACATTTCTTTGGCGATTCTCCAAGTTCGCTCCATTTTCCTGTGTTGAAGGGATCTGGCACTAGCGCTATGAGCCGCTTCTTTGATTGCAGAGAGCCACTCTAGAGCAATCTCTCGAGTCGGCGCCGCCATGTCGAACGGCGCGCACATAGTGGGTGTCTGTATTCTGACCAGCCAGCGCGCCGCGCCGCTTTCCTCGCCCACGACTAGTTCCACCACAGCACCCAACACGTCGACTACTCCCTTCTGAAGGGAACCCAAAGCAGCATTCTCGCTATCCAAACATCCCTGGAAAAGTTAAATTGTTTACTTAACGATTGTTATGATTCTAAATGAGAGTTTATTGCTCAACTGACAGGAGGGTGATGTATTTCGAAGGTATGTACGGTTTACTTGTAGTTTTAACTAATTAACATATTGAATAAAACGAAATTTAGATTTACATATATTCAGAACGATGTCTGGTTCAAAATATATATATGACTATCCGTCATAGTTTTAGACAGTATTTTTTCTACAAAGTACGAACGACGCGACGTCAACGTTATACCGTACGCAATATGCAACAGGACCTGAGGCGATACCTGTGTCATCGGGTATCAAAAGTAACTAGTAACTTAACGATACGATAGTAACGGGTATTGATTGTTATAGTAACGAATGCATACGGGTACTCTTTGCTTCGTTACTTTTACACTTGCAGTTGTAATTCGACATCTTGAAAAGTGGATCAAAAATCGTTGGAACATGTATACGTTTTTTTTAAAACTGTCTTTGGGTAATTATATTCAATAGAAGTGTTTGCATATATAGAACACATATAGTTTGTATGTATGACAACATAATTAAATACAAAGCTAATATTGAAAGTAAATGAATATTAAATACTCCTTGTTATATAATAACTTAAAAAAAAACAAGATTAGGTCAGTTCTTTCATTAAAATATAAGGAATAAATTATAAATAAAAAGAATGAATTTTCATCATCAAATGTTAATGAAAGAATCATTTGTCGATTTTAATTTGGACCAGTCATGACTGGATAAATTTGATTAAATTTCAAGCTATGTACAATTTATTGCAGAAGTTGATAATATATCAATATGCTTTCATTTAAATTAATAGCACAATAGCGCGTGTACTTTAAGTGGACTTATCGGGTGATAACGTGGCAATAATCGGTGGTGATTAGTGTAATTTGATACTAACAGCGATTTCTGGCAAATGAGGTACATCGACCTCCTCGACATAGTTGGCGGGGAACCAATGATGACGTTTGCCGCCATAGTCGCCTCTCCACCAACCTTCATCAGGCTTGTCCACGTTTGTTATAATCGCGTGCTTACAGAACGACAGCTCGTCATCTTGCCTTGCACGGTAGTCATACAATGCCTTTACTGTCACCTAATACATAATAGATGTAACACAAAAAAAAAAACAAAAGGAAAAAGCAAAAATTAGTAAAGAATTAAAAATAAAACTGTAAACTCTAAAATAAAGTATTATAATAGCCGGCTCGAGCAATACTCGACTGTAATGCTGTCCATAACAAGATTTTTAATTTGTCCACTGAGATGGTTATATTTATAACTTACTTCCCTTATAAGGTTATAAAAATGTGTGCTCTAAAACCTTTCACTAAGACCTACAAACAATATCAATATCATCACAATTAGTCACATACATTCGATACTGATATAGGCCTCCCAAAAAATCGGTACAAAAATAGGTCTTGCCACCCTCTAGGCCCATCTTGTAGAAGACGTATTCATAGTACATAATAATCTGCAATTGAATCTCAAAAGCAATCAATCTATATCTATAAATACAAAACTAAGATTTATATACCTTCGAGGTAAATGACGTAGGATCCATATAACCTGGTGTTCCATACACTGAACTGTCGTCTGGTTCCTGAGATATCAAAAAAAATACAAAAAGAAACAAAGAAATTAAGAAATAGAAAGTGTAATCTAATAAATGAACAATGGTAGTTAATAAAAATAGAAAGCAATAGACAAGGTAAAAATAAACGAAGGAATAAGGAGGCCTCTTCAAGATCAAGACATTCTGGATCACAAAAGAAAGGTTCCTTGTACTTCTTTCTGCTTCTACTTTACTCACTAAACTTACTGTTATTATCCTCCTGATGGCATCCTCGCTAATGGAATATGAGAGCTTCACTTTTTTATACAATGGATTCTTTTCATAATATGAAACTAGCTCTATGAGACTCTCAAACTTCACCGTGCCTATGGTGTACAATCTCCCTTCGAGTCTAATTCTGCAATGCTTTATTTCTTTCTCAGTCCTGTAATATATAAATAAATACTTATAACAGTATGTATTTAAGTAGCATATAATAATAGCTTAGGTTAAGTGGCCTAGGTTAATATGGCCTTGGAAGTATGAGGTCAAATGGATTCGAATCTGCTGTTATTTGCAACTGTCGTGCTGCGACTAATAAAAAAAATAATAGTGAAATAAATAAATTTGCTTAAATTAAAATAATATAACATAAAATGATTATTACCAATTAAAGAACAAAAAAAACTACACGATCACACAAATAATAAGGAAAACGTTTTTAGCATTACTTCAAATAAAAAAGCAGGAAATTATATTACCGGAAGCTGATTGCGTAGGAACCATGTTCTTTTTCACTCGGTCTGACGAGGAAGGCGCCATCAATATTCACTTTTCTTAACAGTTCTTCAGCTTGGGCTCTCGAGCAATGTGGATGATACCAATCTTTACCTTCATGCTTATTTGGTTGTGGTACAGGTTCCTTAAGTGTAATTAAAAATTCCTACAATTAAATGACAATTCTTAAATCAAAGTCGCCATCAAAGCAATAGTTCGTGTATATACTAAAACCAGTGGGCTTTGGTATATACCAAACGATTCGATACCAGAGTCTACAGATAAAATCCCTTCCCCGCCTCCATTTTGTAATAAGGCAACAAATTCTAACTAATTAGGAACTTTTCTGAATACAACAGACGCTAGCCTATTTTCCTCTTTTTAACTAAAAAAAAAAACACTTAAAACAGCAAAAATACAAAATCAATGTTGATCTATATATAAATAAAAATCAATAACTGAATTCATGTAAGTGCATCACTTCAGAACCGCTACAACTATTTAATTCAACTAGATAAGTCTTTTTTATATTGTTTCTTGTTGTTAGGGCGAGGTTTCTACATAAGAAAATAGAAAAGTTTGAATTAAAAATCTCCATATAAAAGGCAAGTGACATAGAGGGAGATCTTTAAAAAAGTAAAAATAGTGAGTAAAGTTCTTGCTATTTTAAAAATTGTCAGCAAAAGTAATCTATAGAACTGTTGTTATTGTCGTTATCTGTTACTTGATTGCCTTCCGCCTTTATGTTTGGTATTTATTGTTAATAAATTGTCACCAGTAAGGCGTTAAAATATGGGTCGACGTACGCGTAAGACAAGCCTAGTTTCAAATCATCGAGTCAACAAGACTGAAAAAGATCATAGGCAGCATTAAGAGGTAAACCGAATTTAAAAATACCAAATTCACATGATCTAGCATGACTCTAGGGGAGTTCAGGCTAAAGCCAACAAAACACATGGTCAAACATGTCAGTCCTAACATAATATAATTGAGACTGTAAGGTACTTTATTTATTACTACTTCACAATTTACTAACTGAACAAATCATTATGAAATTTAGCACACAAATTACTGTAGGTACAGAAAAGAACACAGCACATATCTTTATCTCAACAAACCCCTTTTCGTACGAAGCCACGGATCAGCTAGTTATAATTTATTAATAAAAATATTTCCATACCTGACTTCGAAGCGGATGCTGTCTGTAGTGTGTGATCAAACTGTAAAGGCTGTCAAAGCATACTGTCTCTATAAGATAATATTTAGTTATACCCCTTTCTTGCTTCAATTTTATGCGACAATGGTTCACCTTGCCTTGTCTCCAGAATGACAAACAATAATCCCCAACAAATGTCACACTTTCTCTTACAAGGAACGTGCCATCACCGAGATGTGCGTGTGCCCTCAGAAGGTCTTCAGCTTCTTGTCTATTTCCAGCTAATTTTCCATGAAACCAACACTCCCCAAAATGCAATTCATCCTGTGGTATGCAAGAAGTA
Source organism: Papilio alexanor hazarajatica (assembly GCA_018246295.1). Lineage (NCBI taxonomy): Eukaryota > Metazoa > Arthropoda > Insecta > Lepidoptera > Papilionidae > Papilio > Papilio alexanor. The sequence goes on along the minus strand of DWLR01000098.1, from coordinate 22,222 downwards.
TCCAACTCAGGTTCACCGTCACTGTCAACATCAGTTTCACTCGGTGTACTATAGTTTTCTGTATAATACAGCTTATTTTCAGTGAGCACAAATGCATGAGGGTTCCATTCTTTATCAACTGGATCTTCCAATAGTAATATACCATTTTTAATCGAATTTCGTAAATCCATATCTTTACCTTCTTCTTGGCGAACTGCAAATGAATTCTCCTCAGCGCCTTCAGGTAATTTTTTATGCTTCAGAATAATTTTTCTACGTAAGTCATACGGTGATGGGAGGCTGGTCTCATTTTTCTCTATCGCTTGAACTAGCAACATGTCACCGAAAACATCTTGAAATGCACTCGCCATACGCCTCTGTTGCGGTAAAGAGCAATTGTCTTCAATGGATAAAATAAGTGGGTAATCGGATGCAACAAAGGCATGCTCTTTAATAGTTCGCAGAACATCCATAAACCTTATTTTTGTTGTTAATGTATGTCCGTGGTAAATAAATGGCATTCCATCTGGTCCATCCCAACAATCTAATTCTATGCATCTACAACATGATCTTAAGCACCGTACATATGCTTCTAATGAAGACTCACTTGAGAATTGGTCTCCGGTTAAATATCTGCAATAGAAATCACATGTAATTTGTATCTCAGTGTTAAATGTATAATAACTACAATATTATTATTATTATTATTAATACTTACGTATTGTGAGAAGATGAGATCCAGTAATGTGATAATGGTTTTGTCATATCTTGCGTTACCTGATTATGTTTGCTGTCCCATATTGTATTATGTTTCGAAAACAACATTTCAATAAACTAAAATTTTAAAAATAAATTACAATGATAAATTAGAATGAATTTACAACTACGTGTAAAATGTTGAAAGAATGTAAAACATTTAGTAAGAAGTGTACACAAAACTTACTTCATTTAAGGTTAAATAGGGTTCATAGATATCTCTCTGTGGATCACGTAAATAATCTCTAATAAATTGCGATGTTTTCCCTTCGTCCTCTCCTAATCTATCGTGTTGTTCTAGTAATAAAAATCTTTGGAATTCACGTAATGTTATTGTAGATCCATTTGCACAATAGTGCGAGTACTTGTCAAATATATCATGGACATTCTGAAAATATTAATTTGGGAATTTATATATTTTCATTTAAACATGCCAATAAAATCCCATTGATAAGTTATTACAGTAATTTAGAATAAAGCATTCAAATTCATAAAGAATAAAACAAATTAACATATATAATAAATCCATTATTATTGGATTATAACCAAAATGAAACATGTATGCTGATAATGATAAGTGAAATGTTATTTACCAGTTAACACAGAACAGAATACTATTGATATCATTATCTAGTTTTTTTTTTATGTTACTTTTTAATGTATAAACAAGTTTCATATAAATAAGTTTAATTAACTTGTTATGATAAATATTGATAGGCAACAAATTGCAGAGTCATACACACACTTGAATCAGTTTTAAACTGACTTCAAAAATAGAAGGGCATTCTGAATTCCATTGTTTTTTATTATTATTATTATTGTTATTATTGCCTGGAAAGGGGACATTTGCAAATAAGTCCCTGTTTAACTTTGAATGACATTGAACTTTGGGTTCCAAAGATATACCAAAAATTGACATATTGGTAGATTTAAGACAATTACTGTTTTGTTTTTATGGATTTGTAATGAGACATATTGTGGCTATAAATAACTTATAAATAACAACTGGCAACTTATGTTGCCTACGGCTTAGAATGCATTCGTTTTATATATTCCTCACTGAAATTTTGGTATTTGATTCCGCTTATATTAATTTCTATAATAGATATATAGATATTGTTAGTGTCAACATTACCATAGCAACTCAAATTGTAAATTAAGGTTTTTTTGTATTTATTAGCCCTGGGAAAGGGAATAGTTATAAAAAAATTAAGTCGGTTCTGTGTTTGTTTAAATATGTTAATAGATTTTAAAACAAAATAATCTGATTCTATAAAAAAATGTCTATAATATATAAAAATAAAATGTTACTAACATTTTCGTCAAAGATTATTCGGTGGTAAAGAATGGAAAAATCGTCGAACCCAATTTCACCATGTTTACCCGTGTCCACTTCTTGAAAAATGTCACGTAATTTGCTCGTTGAAATTTTGCAGTTGATTTTAGGTAAGAATGCCTTCACTTCTTTAAGTGTTATCCTGTAAGTGATAAGAAAATATAAACATTATTTTGAACAGTATTTGATTAAAATGTATACACACCTAAGCTGTATATTGTATTACAAAAATTTAAGATTATTGCAAATATATTCAATTTTACAAAGTAACATAGAAGAGTATCAAGAAAATTATGATGTTTATCAATAATTAGATTAAGGTTCATCTCTGGAGTTTATGCTAGTTTCTCATCTAAGTTGTTCTGAGGCAAAGAAATTTATATGGAAGACCGAAAAAGTCCAAAGTTTTCAATTTGGGTGGATTCAATTCAAGATAAGACTGTAATAGAATTAAAATTAAAAAAGAATAGTGTAATAGAATTGTTATAATAACAAAAAAAAATAAGAATATGTAATAGATTGATGGAAAAATGCATGATTACTATCTGGTAAAGAAAAAATTATTCTGAAATTTGTTAGAAAAGCCTAGGCCGGTTTGCTACAAGCTGAACAAATGAAATCAAAAAATAACGCCATTGGAGAGAAATAAAGAAAAAAAAGAATTTTATATAAAATTGAGATAGCTTCTATTTTGAAAATAATATTGAATGGCTAGCTTCAGTGGCAGCTATCCAATAAACAGGCCGGCTAGATTGTAGATTACCACAATAGTAATGTGTAATATATGTAAAGTATTAATCATTCTGTTCTTCTTCTAAAGACTGTCCACAGACCTCAACCCCTTCCCATTTATTTCTTATCCCACATTGTCTTTCCCAGAATACCTAGCAATGTATCTTTGACTCTTCTGATTGAAGCAGAAGTTGATGCATTCCATTTGTACTAAATATTAGTACTGGAAAATGGAAAAGTAGTTTTTACAATTTTTTTATGAGATACAGTACCAAACAAGCAGTGGCTGTTTAATTTTACATATTAGAAACTTTTCCACTCTTTACATTACAGTCAGACTCAAACATTTGAATTGCAAAGGATACAGTGCTACTGAAGTATTTGAATTACAAAATCTCAGGTGAACCCAACACACGTGAACGCATGCATTATACTGCAGTACACAAATTTGGTACTTGTAAGACTAATAATTTTACCAGGTACACCATAAGCAGACTGACCGTTTGGCGCAGTGGTAAAATATTTGTTTTTTAATGTGGCAGGCAAGTGGTGGGTTTGATTTCCACACAGGACAAACATTGTGTACATGAACATATCTGTTTGTCTTGAGTCTGGGTGTAAAAGACCACTGGACGATGGGCAGCAGCGTCATTTTCTTAGTACGGTGGAACATTCTGCGATCGCCAACCCCCGTGCCAGCCAAGTGTGGCGATTATGGCAAATTTCGCCCCAATGAGGCCTATGTCCAGCAGTGGACAATCATAGGCTGAGGTGGTGGTGACATAGACTGACACAGATATTTTTTAGAGTAGAAATACATACTGCTCTTGTCTAAATCTAAACAAACTACTTACAAAGAAGTACATTTTAAGAAGAAAATTTACAGCAGCAAAAATGATAAACTTAATGATAATTCAAACTCCATTGCTATTCCTAAACTTTACACTATAATATTGGATCACATGGAATTCAATAAAATGTAAAAAAAATTAGGCTGAATGAGTGTATTTAAAATGAATGAATTTCATGAGTACAGTAGAATCCCAATTATCCAAACCTTGCTTATCCGAACCCTTAATTGTCCGAACCTCATTCATCTTAACCCTAATTTAATCAATCGATGACTTAGTTCATCAGAACGCTCAATTATCTAAATGTTAGCGCAAAACATACATTGTTGCTCACGGCAGTGGCTTTGCGAGAATCACGAGCACGCAGCGTAGTATACTCTGAGTGTATTGAAACTCACTTTGTTTCATCGTTGATAGTCGCAGTTTGAATATATTTCTCACACTGAGCTGGTAAAAATGTTAATTCGAAATTGTTCCTTTCTCATTATAATTTGTTAATTAAATTATGGAATAGCTTCAACATCGATTCCTTCAATATATATTAGGTAGGCAACCCTGCTTTTGTCGATAGATTCACTCTACACTTTCTTTTGTTTTGTTAACATGGTCTGAGCATCTACCCTATATTTTTTTCTTACCGTGTGGACTTCTACTTTTTATTAGTAAAAAAATTATATCGATTAGTTCTTTACTTTTATTTTTATCCCAATTTAAAAATGGAAAAACAGGATGTGCACTTCTGACACATTTTATTGTATTACTTCCGAAAAGGCAAGAATGCATCGCAAGCACAAAAGAAGTTATGTACTGTATATGGAGACTATTTTTCTGGTTAATTGTGGAAGAAGCATGAGATGAATATTCGAATTACATGAATAGTAATTTCAACATACAATATCACATGCAAAAGGCATCAGGTTTCTACTATTTCTTATTTTGACTAATTACTATTTCTTACTTTTCCTGCGAGTTTTCTATTGTGTAAAACTCTTTTCTTAACCATCTCTCAATTTGTAGTGGATATGGTGTATTAATAGCTTCCTCTACTAGAAACCTTATTCCCTTCACCCACGTATCACATTCCTTGTCCGTTTGAGCTGAAACACAAACAAGTTAATTTTAAATCTAGACCAACGTCTCAAGTGGCAGTTTGTTATAGGTATTTATAGCTATAGCCACGTCAAGTTTACAGCTGAACACAACAACAATAAAGCAAGGAGTATTCAAGGGAAATTCAAAAGCAGGAAATGACGTAATGTCAGGATAAACGTAGATTTATTTTTGTTAATTATGAAACTTACCAACAAAAGAAACAGAGCGTAATTTGAATTCTGTTCCATAGTAAACAGTAAAGCATTTCGAATTTTCTAGTCTTTTCGTTTCTTCAGGCCATCGCTCAAAATCTTTAGAAGATTTACCGACTCGCACTTCCTTAATGTCTCTTATATCCAAGGTGCCTTCGAACGTATGTCGCTGCAGAGATCCATTTCTGAATAAAATTATTTGGTGCGTTTCCCGACGGACAGATAATGTGCGACGTTCAGGCCTCTTTCTTGGATAAAATTTGAGTACAGCACACCCTCGTTCCAAGTAAGATATTAATTGATCGGCCTCATGGATAAGTCTATCGTTGGCCCCGTTGTAGTAAACAGAATGCATGGCACTTCCTTTGTTAGCGCAGTACGTTTCCCAACTGCGTCTGAAGAGTGACTACATGAGTGGGAATGGGATTTGCCTGTGGAATATGTAAATGTAAGTAAATTTTCTTTACTGAATAAACATTATAAATATTTGTATTCGTACTGTAACAAACACACACTATGTTGCCCGATTTTGTTTGTTTGACATGACTGGACATGACATTTCCAAATCAAATGAGTTACGACCTGTGTTTACATAACAAAGACAGATAATAAGAAGTTTAAAAAAAGTCACAAAACATAGATTGTTACTAATAGCTAATATTTTTTAAATTGTAGATTTCGTTTTATTTATTAGCAAACTGCTCAAAAATAAATATATTAATAAATTCAGCTCAAAATTTTAAGATTACAATCAAATCATTTTACAAAATCAAAATTACAAAAAAATCTGCAGGTAATATTTTTGTCACAAAATCTATTCATTAGTAATTATCGGACTAGTCGGAAGATTTATAAATAAATACATAACTACAGGAAAGAAAATACAGTTTTTATGCCACATTATTTACAGAACTTATTCTTTATTGAAACGTTATTCAAGTGAAAATTTAAGTGACAACAGCCAGTATACGTTTCGAGCCACGGCCAGTACAAGCAAAAATATAACTTAACACCATCAGCATAAAGCAGAAGACTGCAGGACATGGACGGGGCAGGGTGTGATACGACTAAACATGACAATCGTGTTTACAGAATGCAATGAATAACTTTTATTTTCTTTGAAAAACAAATTGTTTAAGTTTGTATTATATCCTTTAATTATATAAGGTTAACATGGTGTTCACATGGTTGATTAATCAAAGTAACAAAAATCCTTCGTCTAACTGGCAACATTGAACAATTATTGATTTTTATGGCCGTTGACAGTCTCAACTTCACCTTTTGTTATTAAGTCATTCATTCAATTCTGTTTCATAGTAGATTGGTAGTAGACGCTATACAGATTGAGTGAAAATGCTCAAACGAACTTTTCATGATTTAATTGAAATCAAAAATAAAATAGCAAAATTGGAAAAATCTAAGGCGAGTACAAATGATAAAAAGCGTCGCCGTATTATTACTGTTTCATCTTCGTCCGAATCAGAACATTCGGGTAAGCTTATAGATTGTATTTTAATTTCAAACAGTATGTTTGAACTTTAAAAATTGTTGCATTATAACTTTAAAATAAGAAAATATATTAAGGACGAACACTGAATAGTTAATGTCATTTAAAAGTTTGGAATCAGACAGTTATTTTAATAAATGCGTTATTAAATAATTTTAAACAGATGTTCATAAATTTTCTAACCATTCACTCATTTCTTGTTACTATTAACTCAATAAAAATATTCTACTGTTGCGCTTGATGAAGAATTCCCAACATTTAGTTTGTCTTATAAAAAAATGAAATTTTAAGTAACATTGTCATCATTAACACAAGTAGATTAACTAATTCAATGATTTCTATATGTTCTTAAAGCCCTTTTTATTCAGCTTCCTATCATATGTGGCCATATGAGCTTGCTTGTTATTACTAAACCACACCCAAATTATCACACCACAAAGTTTAACAGAGTGCAAAATTTAGGCTAACGAAGCTTATTTATTTCTTGTTTGGGATATAAAGGCTTATCCCTTTTGTTTTTTCCCTTAACTTGTTTTAACACTTTGCGGGCTGCACATTTATTGAAGCGTTGTTCTACTGTTTGCCAACGATGATATTTACGAAATTTTTCGCAACATAAGTAGTTGGTATATAATTATTAATAAAGAAGGCACTAAAATAACTGTTACACTATTTTTATTCCATTGCCACTTTCAGATTCACTAATTATTTATTTTCCCTCATTTTTGAATCGTCTCAGAATTATATCCCTCCCACTATCCAAATCACTTTCACTATCAGAGCAATTATCCTCTTCTGATAACAGATCAGCATAAATTTTCTCATTGTAGATCACTTTGAAGGATATTTTAAAACTTATATTAAATCTAACGTAAGCTTCCGATATTTGAAAGCAGCAAAAGATAGTCTCAAACTAACAAAATACAAAAAAGATTTCAATAATAGACATTCTGGTGAATTGGGAGGGGAAAACAGTTGAAATCAATGTTCTCTGATTGTTAAATGTTGTTTTGCAATAGTATGTCTATCTATACAATAACAGTGGTAGAGTCTGCAACAATAACATCTGTTGCACGAATGGCCTGCTTGACCGGTGAAACACAACCTCACAGAAGAAAGGCGTGAAGTAGTGCGTTTTGTCCAAGGAGTGAGGTGCCGAAGGCCTAATTTTAGTCCTCTTACCTTTCCCACCTTTTTCTAATGAGGCAAGGATGGGAAGGGAAGAGTAATTGACGAGGAAGGGGATAGACAGGAGAAGGTAATGTTCATTTTTCTATCTATCCCCTTCTCTGTCTAATAAAGGTAGGCAAAACATTTGCAACTCGCAAATGCTTGTTGTAGATGTCTATGGGTACCAGTCATTTAGGCGACTGCTTGCTCGTTTGCCACCTTCTTGTATACAAAAAAAAAATACAAACGTCAATGTGAAGCATCATCGTTGACGAAAATATTTATGTCACACTTACATGACAGCGGCTGATAACCGTTGGAGAGCAAATCACGTCAGCATGACAGCGGCCTGTTGTGTTAAAGCTCATTTCTGTCTATGTTTATTCTACTATAAATTCTGGTTTTTGACTGTTCCTGCTATTCAGACAAGGAAAATTTATATAAATATCTATAGTTTTAAATGGAAGAAAGAGTTAAAACAAGCAAGTAATTCATGATGTGAGGTGACCAGCACCCATAAATAGCTGCAACTAATCAGATTGTTGCATTGCCATCTTTTGTTTAGTTGTTATATGCAGATAAAGAGAGTCACATAGGTAGATACAAGACACAAACCATCACACAGGTAGTGTCAGACAGAGATAACACTCCACAAAATCTCTTTCCAAAGGTTGCTGTATTTATCACCAGTTACTATATTGTAATATTTTGCATAAAAATATTAGGTTGGCAACATATAAACCCGCCATCTCAGATTAGAAGTCTTCTTTATTTTTTGTATTATTGAACAAAATTATTTTTCAACTATATAAGCACGATAATTGTGTACTACTTACTTGTCGCCAATGCATTGTCAGAGATAGAATGCCTTCCTTGTAGAAGCCTTTAGACTTTTGATTGAAGAAGATTGTGAGTTCACTTTTCAGATGTTCGTCATCCATTAATTTTTAGAGAACGAAACAGATGGTAATCAGACAGCGAAAGGTCTAGTGAGTACGGTGGGTGGGGAAGGACAGTCCATCCCAGTGAAATAATTTTTCACAAGTTACTCTAGCTGTGTGGGGTCAGGCATTGTCGTGTAAAAAGTAAACTTTACTATGATTTTAATGTAATCTTGCCGCAACACCATCTAGTTGCTTACAGTAAATAGTGGCTGCAATTGTACTATTAGGTGGCAAAAGCTCCCAATAAATAATCTCGTTTGTTCCCCACCATTCACTTAAAATCACCTTTTTGCTTATGTCAGGTTTAGGTGGTAGGTTTGAAGTAAACTTGACGTTCATGACCAATTTCTAATCTCCTGTTTATGTAACCATTCATTAGTATGATGCAAACTCAGCAACTCCATGCACACATTGGTACAATTGTGCCATTGTGGATGAGAATCATCAGAAAAATCGAAATTTTCGTTCTTGAATCTTCTGAACCTTTGCTTGGCGGTATCATAGCACCTTCACCCATGTTGGAAGTTGCCTGGGTTACTTTTTGACCTAAACGAAATTCATGAAGTAAGAGCAGTCGTAGTTCCGTTCCAGTATGAGAAATTTCCATGATTTGCATAACCTTTAGACGTTTCAGAAGTTTCCGTAAAAAACTAGAAGTTGGTCGAAATAATGTGACGGGTTTATAAGTCGACAACCTAGTATATTTTATATCAAAAGTATAAAACCTCTATTCTTTTGAATTTAAGTGTAAATATGAGTTGAAAAAGGGCAAATTAGATTGTGGTGTTGAGGCAATATGAGCTATATTGCTTCAACACCACAATACAACCATAATACACCAACTACTAACTTCAAAATATTTGTAAGTTTACCATTGCAGTTACCAATAGTTAGTAAACTCCTTATATATGAACTTATAAAACGGAATTGACTGACCGGTTGGCGCAACAGCAAGATACTTGCCTTTCACGCCGCAGGTTGTGGGTTCGATTCCCACCCAGGACAAACATTTGTGTGCATGAACATGTCTCTTTGTCTTGTGTCTGGGTGTAATTATCTATATATGAATGTATTTACAAAAGAATAGTATTAATATATGTAGAATATCGGTTACATGGTTCCCATAGCACAAGCTCTGCTTAATTTGGGATCAAATAGCCATATGTGAATAATGTCCCCGAATATAAAAGGTATTAAGATAGGCTTTGCTTAACTCATCTCTACCTATATTATTTTTATAATTTGCTACGCCCTTTATATTTAAGAATATGGTGTTTACTTCCTGTCCATTTCTGTATTCATCATTTGTTCAAAATCTTTAATGCTACCAAGTTTTTCAATGATTGTGAAATTTATAAAATATTTTTAGCATTCTATAAAATAGCATAACTACTTTGACTTTATGTGGTATAATTAATTTTGAGAAATAACACACACATAACACAATCTAAAAAATTTTAACAACAGGCATAGCACTGATATGCTATTATCATTACAGATTTTTATATTTGTGTAGATAGCTGTTAACTAAACTAAGCCAATAAATTAATATTGTATTTTCTGTCATCAGATACCGAATCCAAATGTATGGAACGCAAAGATGCGGCTACTTCGTCAGATAAGCCGGGCGAATCGAAGTCGCCGGCACAGTCGAAATCGCGCCGCAAGCTGTCCGACGCGAAAGCAAAAGCGTCACGTGGAGGAAAGAAGGATTCAACAACTCTGACGGGTATTGAGAAACAAGATACATTATGGCGAAATGTTACCAGGAACTTACCAATTGCAACGGCGGATCTACTAATGTGGATTTACAATTTTCTGTTTATTTTTTACCAAAGTAATCTAAAACTAAACAGACATGTTGATATTACTTGAAATATACTGGAAGGAAAGTTTAGAAATGTCTATTATCAACCGGTTAAATTTGCAGTTAGTTTAACGTGCTTCTCTGTTCATCATGCTGGAAGAGTAAAATGTGTCCTCTCCTCACTTCAAGGCTGGATCCGCCCTTGCCCAACGGGCGAACGACTGAGTCCACATCTCGATCATTCGCCCTTCTTTTCAAATGTAAAGCGTGGTTCATAGCCATGGTACTGCACCTTTGTATTTGACTCACATTTTTTGAAAATGTAATCATTACGACTTTTTGTCATATGAAAACTATTTTGCAGAACAATTTAAGCTTATAATGTAACTTATTTTGTATAAAGTAATAGGAGCATTTTTATTAAATGTATATATTACAACAATGTCTGCAAAATACACCATTATAAATTAAATCTTAGATGAATTAAAGGTGCTGTGCGTGGCCTCTCTTTAATATCTTTTATGCTGAGTGTCTGGTTCTATCTGTCTATGTAAATGGTTGATCAGTCTTTTGGAAATCATCAAAAATGAATTGTATTGATGATAAATAGGAATGCCATGGAAAGCTTTAGGCTGTATGCCTTCATTTTTACATTATTTATACTAATGTTAGCTATTGAAATTCTTCAAAGCTCTATGAACATGCAAAAAAGACAACCAAACAAAAACTCAAAAAATAAAACAAGCTTTCCAAGCAATAAACACTTTCCATTTTTGTTGGTTAGTTATGGCAGGTAAGGTCCATTTTCAGTGTAAAAAGAGTTCATCAATATATGCCAATGTCTTTCCACTGATGCTTAGAACTGTAAATAACTAATACTTGGGTCTAAATTTTGTTCAAAATCGGAAAAGGCCTTAATGTTCTTATAAGTCAACATATAATATTTTGGTTACATAATGGTTATTAAAATACTGTTAAAGTTTTTTGTAAGTTAAAAATTTTAAAATAAAAAAGGATTTCTGTGTGATTCACATTACATTTAGATATGTTAGTACCATACTCCATTGTTACTCATAGGCTGGCACTAACCAGATAAACTTTCACCTGCCCCCATTACACATCATACTATTTTCAGCAATGTGTATTCTATTTAATATGTCTTTTTAGATATTATGCCAATTATTTCGGCGATGTCGTTCTAGATTTTTGAGGTTTACTGCAATCACTATTAATGTGTAGTAAAACGAGATGAATATGTTGTCTTACTAATTTGAGAACTAATGTTAGGGACAACTATATTGTAACAATTGTAAATTAGCTGAATATTTTGAACTTTAAAAAATTATTTATGTTTACCAGAAGACTTACTCAAAATTGACTGAATGAATTGAAGAAAGTGACAGTGGTAGAGTCCGCAACAACATCTGTTGCATGAAAGGTCTGCTCAACCAAAACAAAAATGTGAAGTGCCGGAGGTGAAGGGTATGGATAGGAGAAGGAAATGTCAGTTTTTCTGTCTATCCCCTCCTCTGTCTATTGTACGTAGGCAACGCCTCTGCAACTCGCAATTGCTTGTTGTCTATGAGTAGCAGTGACTTAGGTTATCACTTGCTCGTTTGCTTCACCTTCTTTTATAAAAAAAACCCATATGACACTTTTTAAGCAACAATTATAAAGTATTTATAATTAGTATTTTATACCTATAATTCTTTCCAAAAGTCAGTTCAATCAATAATATAAAGAGATAGAATAGATAAAATTGCATGCAACAGTATAGTTGTGACTGGATAAACATTGCTCGTATTTAGCGTGCAGCACGTTTCTCTTGTATAATCATTTACTTAATAATGTATGAAATTTTAAGTGTTGTAGTACTTTATTGATGTGTGAATGTAATTCTTATACTAAAACCACCAGAGACGTGTGTTTCCAAAACCTTTACCATTTTACTTTGACTTTCTTAGACTATTGGCCTAAGTTATCACTGACTTATATATACATCTTTAAATTTTATGTAATGGAACATATTGTTGGAGGTTAATTTAGTACTACTAAGGTTTTATTCTTAGTTAAATGGTTATAGGTTTTTTGAAAAATGTGCAATAAGGTTAGTACTAAATCTATTTATCTATTGTTATTTATGGTTTATTTTAGTTCTGTAAAGGACAAACTTATACATAATGTTCTGATATAATATATAACTTGTGCTTAACAATATGCTTGATTATTTTGTTGAAATATATAAATGTTCGATTTTGTTGCTCTTCAAAGATGTTTGTAAGTTCTTACCTGGTTTTCCTATTAAAATGAACACATTAAGATTTTTTATCTGTTTGTGCTATTCAGCGCCGGCACCGGATTCCACCACTGGAGCTGCCCAGCCTGGCTCCAAGAAAGGAAAAAAAAGTCGATCAATAAAGAAGTAATTTCATATCAACTTTGTTTTATTTTGCCCGCTCAGCCAACTCTCGCCGTCTGCAATTGGTGGCTATTAAGCATTCTTCTAAGATGTTAAGGTTATAAAATACTCTTAAATTTTAACAAATAAGTAATAAAAACTTAATGAAGCTACAATAAATAATCATTATTTTTATTGCATGTATGAAAGACTATTTGAAACAATACCTTCCAGTAAGTTACAGGATGGATTCCCATGAAAATGTTTAGTTGGTAATACATTACATTACATAATTATATAGTTCAGTTGATGGATGACACAACCCAAATCACACAGTAGCATTAAACTTATTGAAAATTTGATGGATAATATTAATAATGTAACATTTTTGCTGAAATAATATTATTAACGGTACAATTTAAATGCTGTATGGTGATATTGCAAGCATTTTTTTTTATAAAAGAAGTCAAATGCAACGCTAGCGGCTAAGCAAATGTTTTGTTACCACCCATACCCTTCAATATTTGCAAGTCATTCATCAGTAAAGTTATAAAGCTAGCCTTTGATGAGAAAAAAGAGAGTAAATAATTGAATGGACAGGAGTGACAGATAAGGAAATTGTATGACACCTCATTTTGTGAGGTTGTGGTATTATGTTATCCATTCCTGCAACAAGATGTTCCAAAGGTTTAACAGTAAATATTCCAAAAACTAAAACTATGTGTAAATGTGTGTACCTGTCATCAGTCATCACATTTTATGTATGGGGCATTGCGACAAACCATTAATCACATAGGCATTAAGCCATTAGTGTTTAAAATGGAAGGTGTATGTACATATACAGTGTTACACATTTCTAAATTAGTTTTCGTCATGCTTGATAATGAAGTAATTAGAGAAATAAAGTTGAATGGTGCACATCGTTTGCAAAGGCTGTCCCATTCAAAAATTGGAGCATTTCTTATTAAAGTAAATAACCTCATCTCATAAATCACAAATAAATTGCTAAAAGCTTTTCCGCTCATTTCCTTAGGGGACTATATCAAGGTGTCATTAGAAAAATACATTCTGTGGGAGCAGTTCAATAAAAAAAATATCTGATTTGAACATACATTTATTAACATTAATATAATCAATATTTCTAGTTTTATTATTTATTAACCTTTACTATTTACAATTGTATGTATTTTTCTTAGGCTTCCCTATAAAGCCTAGAAGACATCTAAATTCACTAACATGTATGCATATTTCATAAAGTTCATCACTATCAGCGTCACAGTGTATGATTACATACATATAATTTCACAATTGAAATTGAAAACTCACTTTTTCATTCAACAGCTCATTTAATACAAAACATTATAAGCTTATTAATATAACACTATACAGATAATATATGACTGTTATACTACATGCAAATGAAACCACAGGGCACAGCTAATTATGCATAAAACAGCAAATCTTATAGCTATATCATGTTGAAATACAATGGACACTAAGTCATTCACTTTTGTAATATTTTATAATATTACGGAGTAACACCTCACTAACATCATAATCAAGGGCCTTATTACTTTCTCCTTACTTTCATAGAGATTGATTGTATCTACTACTGAGTTATATAAACCTCGCGCACAAATATTGTAGAAAGGTATTCTTTAAAAAAGAAATACTATCACATGCTCAGCAATTCAACCGTACCGCCCTAAGGTCTTCTACTGAAAGTTAGTCTTATAATTAAAGTTAAAAAAGAGTGTCAAGTTCACCTTAACACAATAATAATACAAGACAATCTAATATTGTATTTACGTGGTGCAGTCCTACATTCAGCAGTGGATGTTTGTAGGCTAAAACATATTAATGACAAACTAAAACAATAAACAATCGCCAGGCCAATAAGGATTTTTAATCATTATAACTCATTACATGTATTTGATAAGCCCTGACATGAATCATAAAATAAATGAAAATCACTCATAACAAATGAAAGCGTAGCAGTCAAATAAGTGGCAGTGAAAGTCATAAAAGACTTACTAAACAAAAAACGGAGAAACAGAGATTGAAAACGGCCAACGACACATGAAAAGTGATCTCTATGGTCAATATTGCTTGGGTTGAATAGTGATCTCATAGAGTCAAAATTAAAACTACAGAAATTTTGCAGTTTGTGTTATGATTAGCGAGCCTACTATAGCTTGTGAAATAATTAAAGCCCCTTTAATTGATTATTTGGCGAGATTGAAAGAAAACCAGAAAGCATTGAAATTGGACGGAAATTATCATATCGAAAGAAAAATGGTACGCTGAAATTAAAGGAAGCCTTCCCACCCAACCTCGTCATTCGAAAAATAAAAATATCGACAGCAGAAAATGTTGCACATTAATTAACAGAATGAGATTTAGCCACACGCTGGCTCGGTCTCACCGTGCAAATTTGAAAATCTTATCAAATTCAAAATGTTCAAATTATAACGATGTAGAGGATCTTCTACATATTAGAACACTAAACTGTGGGACACAAATGGGTACACCAAAACACCTCGTGCATTTACTTAGAGGCCTCTACGAAGATGGAACAGCATCAATAAAAACAGACCAAGTCTTCTCGAACAGCTTTTACTCCAGCGCTGTAGTAAGACAAGGAGAGATAGTTTCCCGGCTTCTGTTTAATACGTACATGGAGATAATTATGCGTACAATCTTATTTGAAGATAAATCGCAACAAAAACAAAATGATGATTGTCGACAGAGCTAACAATAACTTGCTGAACATAACCAAAATAGGAAACTGTGATCACCTCAATTCAAGGAGGCTGCATAGATTAAGTTGAGAGTTGCATGGCTATGAGCAGAAGCACAATGGACACAAAATAACAAAACCAATAAAGATTATGCTCGTAAAACCGTTGATGTTTCCCATAGTCCTCCATCCTTATTGAGCTAGGTATCAAAGAGCGCCTATCCACTCTAGTGCGCAATCGGATCTTCCAATTGTTTGGGTATGTTAGTCGGCGTGGAAACGACTCCATAGAACATCTTATCGTGCAAGGAAAAGTAGAAAGTACTAGGCTCCCGTGCACGAATGTGCCTGAATAACGTCAAACGGGCGGAGATGGCGCGATTTCGGGTGGCGGGCACTATCTGCTACCCAGTCTTGTGGATCGTAATAACCACAACCACTCCGCCAAATCGAAACGACCAAGAAGAATACATTATTATAAAATGTCCAAATTTCAATTTGCAGAGGCTGATCTTGGTCGCTTTCAATGTTCGCGTGATTCAATGAAATTGATGAAAATATCCCAATTAAATTACAAGAGCGATTGAATGACTGTCGATATTAAGTGAATAAATTATTGTATTTTTTCCTTTTTTTACGGTTCCTGGTTAATAACATTTAAACACCGTAGAAAATCTTTGAATGATGACTGAATTAAACGTCTGGCTCAAAAGGGCAAGAACCCAGAGCCGTTAAAATTATAAGAAAGCACGTAGCACTCTATATTCTCTTTGGTTGCACTAATATGTTCTTGTCGCTGTTGTTTACTATTTACATGTTAGCTTATTAAGTACTTTTAATTTAAATTTTCATATTTAAAATGTCGAAAGATAGAAGGGGAAAAAGTCCTTCGCCAACAACCTTCTTGTATAAAAAGGCAAGAATAATTTATTTTTAGGAACCAGACCCACTGCAGCCGATGGATATGGAGGACCTGTCCCATCAAGCTGATGGTAAGCTTAACTTGTTTTATTTTAAACTCTCTTACCAATAAACCATGTGATGTTATATAAAATTTTAATTTCTTTATTTTACTGCTAAATTGTCTGTTTTTTTATTAATATTTAGTATTGTTTTTAGGTCTATCTACTAGCACCCACTGAAGTCAAAGATAGAGGGGTAGAGAGGCCACAAGTCAGTAAATATGTTTAATATTAGGCCAAAAATGAACAAGCCTAGCAGCCGTCTAATGAGTTGTAAGTTCTTTATCTATTTTGTTTTATGGTTGTTCTATGCTCAAGCTTAATCAAATAGTTTTGATACTAATTGTGTCCTCTTTTTAGCCTTTAAATCACAAACGCGCACTGCCCCAACTGTAACTATGCAGAACTTACCTGTATAAGATAAGCTATGTTATCTGTCTTTGTAGCAATTATATTCAATGTGATGGGAAATAATAATGCTCAACAATTTTCTTTCAGTTCAACAACACACGAATATAGCAATTGGGGAAGCTAGGCAGCCGCCAAGTTTTACCAATTTCAATGTTAAGACAGCATTGTCGCCAACACCAATATTACGAATTAGCCTCGCCATACTCCAATATCTTACTCAAACCCAATATTTAAGCCGGCAATATCGCAAAAATACGACATTATGTGGCTTGAAGCTTTGAGTATTTCAGCTGTAAATATTCCTGTTACTACTTCAAACACCCAAAACATCGAAGGCTCCCTCACCTGTCCGCCGCCATATTTGGAACATAACCACCACTAATATGCATGGATCGTCATCACAGATGTTCCAACAACCAATTTTGTGTTGTCAGATTTGGGTCTGGCGGTGATGTTTAAGGGAATGTGATAGCCGGTGCTGCGCCCGCCTACAAAGTACCCATTCCAAGACCGACTGGCGCCCGGGATAGAGCAGGTGAGTATTCACATTGTTGCTTACTTGTTTTCTATTGTCCATAGCAATAAACTTTACATAGGAAATTGACGCATGAATGTTAATTGTATTGATATTTTGTATACCTGGGTAATCTCCTTCTTCTTTGGTTGAATCATTACTGAAGGTTGTGCTCTTCCTGAAATGCCTGGGTAATATCTGGAGATATTAAAAATGTATACCAAACGGATTGGCAACATAGCAAAGAAAATCAGTATTAAGAGTAACCATAACCGGCATGTATGTGAATGTACAAAGTGAGTGAAATTTATCAAAACCCAGCCAATTGCAAATCTGTGATCTCGACACAACTACACCTCTGAGTTTGGGGCTTGAATTCATATATATATAAATTTAAAATATGAGTCAGTCCTGTCACTCAGGTAACATGATTCTTGTGATATTTCTCCTCTTTTCTAGCACCATTACCATAGCAACGTCATATATATAACATGTCATTCCAAATAAATACGGTTATAAAGTTCTAATTTTCTACATTATTTATAAAATAATTCCACTAAGCAAATTAAACAGATATTTATTCCACTTTATTCACCTAGGTCACGGGACCCAGGTGGTGTTAATCTCAGGTCAACAAGGAACAATAAAGTTCTAACTGCTTGTTGCATCCCAACATATGTACAATATTTCTCATAACTGACCTGTTTTAAAAGGAACTTTTTATTACAGTCACAGCCAGTTTCTTGTATTTACTCCTTCTAGTTGCATTGCTGTTCTCTTTTTGTATAATAGTGTCATGTTTTTGTCGTAGGGAGCATCACAACAAAACAATCTAGGCAGTGGGCCGAAAAGTAATGCAGGCAAAGAGTGCTCTCTCTTTAGAATTATTCTCGCAACATCAATGGAAGAGATGAACGAATTGTTTCAAAGACTTGAGGTAGAAAGTGGCAACATCGGTCTCGTCGTAAACAGAGCAAATACTAAAGTGATATAGTCGATCGAGCTGGAAAGTTAACAATTGTAGCCCCTAGTATTCCTTGCATTATTATCGTCGACCGCTACATATATCTGGGTTAACAAATTGACAATGACGGCAGATGTGCCCCTGAAATAAAAAGGCGTATCGGAATGGCTAAAGACGCTATGACCCGTTTAAACAACATCTGGAAGAAAAGAGAAATTGGTATAACAACAAAGACCAGATTGATATGGGCATTGATATTCCCTATCTTCCTGTATGGTGTGGAAACGTGGACAATACCAGCCAGAGAAAGACAAAGGATTGATGCATTCTAGATGCGATGCTGGAGACGAAAGGTAACCTTGGACAGCAAAACGCACCAATGCATCGATCCTGCCTCAGCTCCGTATAAAAACGCGCCTCTCTACCGTATGCCAATAGCGCATTCTTTCATACTTCGGCCATACAATGCTCAGAGGGGACGAAAGCTTACATAAACTTATTGTGGTTGGGAATACCGAAAGCAGAAGATCGCGCGGCCACTCACCAAATAGATGGACCGACCAATTAAAAAATGTATGTCATCTTGAAAATTCCACATAATTGTAAGAGACATGCTGGATCGAACCCGGTGGAAGCAGATCTTCCGCTCCAGATGCAACCCTGATGCTGACCACGATCCTCAGATATGAGATACCGACAATAGGGAGAGAGAGAGAGAGAGAGAGAGATAGTGCAGGAGGATGAATAAACATTTCTACTTAGTATGTTTTAAAACTACATCTTAAAATTATATTAAGTAGTACATTTTTTTTCAATAGGGTACTTCATTGTAGTTTTTGCTGTCACCAATAGATGACACAATAAAGAATTGTTTGATTAAAGAAATAACGAGCTGGCTACATTTTGATATAAATGGTGAAATAAAATAATAAATGATTTTATTAACATTTTATTTAAGACTAGCTTTTGCCCGTGACTTCGTCCGCGTAGAATATTTAATGTAAACATTATTTTTTATATTTTGGAATACTTATTTTTCTAATATCACACATGTAAACTGCTTTGGTTTACTGCAAATAACTTATTTTAATACATTTTATAAACTTCAATCCTTTCCTAAAAGTGCAACTATTGCAAGTTTGATCCAGCGCATCGTTCATTGCTTATGACGCTTGGCGAGTCAAGCGCTCGCGCGTCAACAATAACAACAATAAGAGATTTTACTAATCATAGACTTGTTTTCGATAAACATATATACGTATACTAAACATAGACAGTTTTGTTTGGAAAAAATGCATATTAATTTTTTATCAAGTGCCTAAATACAAAGATTATTGTTTTTATCTTCGATAATAACGAACTCCCCTACAAACTTTCATCCCTTATTTCAACCCCTTGAACCTAGTATAGATCCTTTCCTTAGGTTAAGTCTATCGTTGTGCAAAATTTCATCAAAATCGGTTTAGGCATAAAAGCGTAGCAGACAGACAAAGCTACTTTTGCATTCA
This sequence comes from Papilio alexanor hazarajatica, assembly GCA_018246295.1. Classification (NCBI taxonomy): domain Eukaryota; kingdom Metazoa; phylum Arthropoda; class Insecta; order Lepidoptera; family Papilionidae; genus Papilio; species Papilio alexanor. Next base: position 2,339 of record DWLR01000098.1, on the reverse strand, counting down.
TAACAGTATATAATAAAGAAAAAACTGACTTACGTATATATTCAGTTCTGTTTTAAATTAAGAATAACCTAACCTAACAAAATGCATAACAAAAACGGAGACAGTTATCTTGACTTATGCCCATTTTTACCTTTATCTATCTGAAAAAATTTAAGTGTTAGTTTCAGTTTAACCACTTCCCAAGTGTCACCCAAAGTGGCCCACCAATGGCCACTAGTCTGACCATCTAGGCGCTTAAAAGATATCGGCTCGATATGTGGCCTTTTAGCGCTAAGTAACGGTTCATAAGTTGTATTATGATATATATTTGATGTAAAATAGTAGTTGTTATTAATTATAGTGATATTTTTGTAATAGTTGATTAAAAACTAGGCAAATTTTATTTAAATCGCCATACTTTTGTAGGACGGGATTTATTTTTCGCAATGTCTGGCAAAGACTTATTAAAAGATTAAGATTATCCAAGGAAGGATAAAAACATTATTTTGAAAATCCTGATAAGAGGCGTTTTTTAACTTTATATTGTCTTTGAACCATCATCATTTTATAGAATATTATATAAACTAAAGTTTCATCCCAATCAATTAGTCGGTTTATAGAATTTTTCCGGAATAAATGGACGTAACGCTTTAAATTGATATAACTTTTTTATTTATACACTGATTTACATGCACTAACTATCAATTGAAGCTACACATTGCTGAAAACCGCATCCAAATCGGTTAAGCCGTTTCTGCGATTAACGCGCACAAACTTACAGACGAACAGACAACATTTTTAAAAATCGTTGTTTTGAATTCTATACCATTGATAAATACCTCCTGTAATAGTTTTCTAATTTATTTTCCATGTACAGACACCGATTACTGGTTTGAATATTTATTACATTTGACGTAATATCATAATATTTATAAATAATACAAACAATGGTCTGTTTATATTGCACATCCCTTTTACCCTTTAGTGTTCAACATTAAAAATTATTGATTAAATAAAAAGTTATCAGCAGATAGCCTCGACGCTTTGAACTGTTTGAGTTTTCTGCAATAAGCTATTGCTGTCCACTGTTAATGAATTATGTTCCTAGTGTGAAATTAGGTAGGTGGAGGCAAATTAGTACCAGGAACAAACCACAGTACAAACATTACCTACTTTTTAAATATTAAGTACATGTGCGTAGAATTGTTTGGAACAATTCCTGCCGCTGGGTTTCGTTATCACACAATACGGTAGTGCTCCAGTTACCATCCCACCCATCTTGATTCCACTTTGCATTCCACAATTGTGCGGTTTTCGCTGAAATTCCTGCTTCGCACAGCCGCGTTGATGAATGATCTGCCCCCAGCGGTATTTCCAAACCAATAACTACTTAGGGGGCTTCAAGAAGAGAGTGTACTTCCTCCTTAAAGGCCGACAACGCATCTGCAGTTCCTCTGGTGTTGCATATGTCCATGAGCGTCAGTTCAATTAATGTTAAACCCTTTTCTTATTAGAAAAAGGTGGGAAAGGGAAAAGGACAAAAATTGGGCCTCCGGCACCTCACTCTTCAGATGAAACGCAGAACATCTTGCAACAGATGTTGTTCTGACTCTACCACTGTTAAATCTTCCGTTTGCCTCCCTTATTCTGTATTTAAAAATTTTGTATGTCTCAAAGAAGTAAAAAAGTGAATGTTGGTTCACTTTTTTTCTTCTTTGAAAGAAGTAAAAAAGTGAATGTTGGTTCACTTTTTTTCTTCTTTGAGATACTGAGACAACATTTTTTTCGGTGTAAATGTTGACATCGAGGGCAGCTCGCTGGGCAACTTCGTCATCGTCCGTCAGGCAGTCGAACTGCAACCCTTTCAGGTGCACGAGGTGCTGGGTCTTTTCGTGCTTAGTAGGCCTCTCCAATTCAAGGTCCCCCAGCACTCGCCGGAAGTGACCTTTCTTTATTTCATGAAGGAAGTCCGCTTATTATAAGATTAATATATATTTCCAGTACTTGGTGTTAATAATTCATGTGAAATTTCGCATATGTTCAAAAAAGCTTAAAATGTTTTCAAAGTACGAATTTAAAGATGTTAATAAAAGACCTAAGGTTATACGTATGATAGTATCCTAAATTGAATCATGATAATAAATTTAATATATGTATATAGTTTTTTTTCCGCTTTTGTTGAAGTGCTCTGCTATTTTCTTTTGAGGAGTGAGGAAAGAGTTTTAGAATTGGGCACCTTTCAGTACGAAAGGTGCCCAATTCTAAAACTCTTTCCTCTTGGCATTAACCCTTTTAGTACCGGGCGAAAAATAGGTGCCTATGCGAAAATAACCGGCCGAATTTCACAGTTTTACTAGGTT
>DWLR01000097.1:0-37956 GCA_018246295.1 Papilio alexanor hazarajatica | reverse complement strand
TATATATATATATATATATACATAAAATAATCAGGAAAAATGATATGCAAGTAAATTTGGTGTAAGCCAACCCTTTTTTAAATATGGCAGTGAGCCTCTCTACGACAAAAAACAACCAGTGCCGCCGCTCTATCTTCCGCCGAATTAACCGGAGATAATCCCCCCTCACCCTCCCAACCGCGCCCCCTCTTGTCCTTAATTAAAACGTCTGACGTAGAGTTTTGTTGCATTCGGACTCGGAGAGGCGATTGGAAGAAGTCTTATAACGTGATCACTTCAATTCGGGCACAAGAGTTTTATACTTAGCTTTTTTAATTCACTTGAAACGTATGCACGTTCTTTAATTATTGTAGGAATAAGTGTATAATATCTTAAATCTAAATAGAGAAATAAATTATAACCAAACAAAAAATAACTAAGTAGAAACCAAAACATAAGATTACTATGAAATAAGGTAAAACCTACTAAACCTCTTTAAGCCTCATGTGTCTGTAATCGCAATAATAAATTTCACTACAGTCTTGCTGAAATTTCTTTTTATTAATTTTAATTTAAAATACATAAAACTTACTTCCTCTTTGTGTTACATCAGCTTTTAATTGAAACATATTTTGGATGGAAACAGTGATGTTATTGGTGTGACCAAGTTACCCGTTCTACCTGAGAGTTTGTGTTGCGGTTTATTTTTGTTCCACACAAAGTCTGTGATCACGATCACAATACATTCCAGGCTCATTACTCAAGGATCTGATGCTTAATTTATTAAATGTTTTCTTATAAACGAGCCCTCCGCGATGCGTATTTGTTACAGATTATCCCGTATCACTGATATATTGAAATTATTTTGGTCTCCATTTTAATAAGAATGTCGTGTTAGAGTTTTATAATGAAGGTCACTGCGGCCGATTGCTAAAAGTTTTATGTGACATTATGTATTATAAATTTATTCGTTAAGCTGATTTTAAATCAATCTGTGTGTCTGTCTGAATGTGACTGACTGTACTCCACTATGACACTCCCGTCACAATTAGCAGCGCCGATAGCCTAATGGTTTAGGGTGCGAACTTCCGATCTTGAGGTCATGGGTTCGAACCCAACAATTCGATTATTGTCGTTTCTTATATCATAGCTCAAGCGTATAAGTTTGTTGAAATGTTCTTAAAAAAATAGTGAACGGATTTTCATATTTTCACTAGTAGTGGAATTCACGAGCAAGTTTATATAATTCATAAAAAAAAATTGATGATGATCGTTGAAGAAGACTCAACAATCCAGTTTATTAACGACGTTATGACGTAGAAATGTTGATGTATGTGATCTCGTAAGAAGCCTGGGCGGGTCACTAGTTTTAGTACTAGTGATAATTAATTTATAAATCACACAACACAAGTTACAGTTCCAAAGCTTTTAGCTCACATATTGAATGAGAGGACGGCAAACTCTAGCTACATATGGCTGCAATAAAATTGATGAGTACGAGATAAGTGTTAAGGCAAACACGCGTAGGCGATTGTGCCGCGGCGGGCGTTCGCGTTTCGTTAACGCGCGTGACTGTGCGCACCTGTGTGTGTTCTCACGGATGTCTTTGTCACAGGTTATAACAGTATAATCAAACGCTACAAACAATTAGAAAAACAAAACACAACTCTAACGAAAACAGATACCCACCTGTATACCTGAACTTTTGTTGAGCTCTGGTCTACCGGAACTATAAAACATTACTAATAAAAAGATTAAGGAGACATTGTACTAAACCCCTGCGTATTTCTATTTTACAATTATAGAGATTGTCTACAAATACTTTCCTAAAATACGTGTCTGTGCAGCAGAGGATTTATGATATAAAGAATAAGGAAGATTTTAATAAATCCAAGCGTATTTAAATACACAAATAATCAAAACAACTGACCATGTGTATATCCATTTTTTACATGTTTTGTATCCTATTGAATACCATAGTTTAGGTTTTATTTTTATTATTTTATCTGTGGAGTTATGTTTTAAGTGTGTTTTTTCGCTTTCTTAATTTTTATTTTCTAGAAATAATTATTGTATAATATATCACGAATAGTGCTGTGGGTGTAGTGATGTGTTGTCTTAAAAATATAATCTTTTATTATTAGTATTATAACGGTGAGTCTCGATAGGTTAGCTCTACAATTCATTTCAATATAAACAATTTCATATGAGCACATTAAGTGGATAATCCAGTCGATATAGCTTTATATTAAAAAAAAAACACAATCATTTATAGTCATTTTTTACAATACGCAGGATTTGAACTACTGGTAAGGACAAACATAAAAAACAGTACAAAGTTGTCATACTGTTTTTGTGAATACTGTGGTACATACCGGTTACTATGTCTCTATACGATACGGCGTTCGTAGATGGAGTCACAATTACGTGTCATTGCATTAATACACCAAAATATACGTGCTCGGTGATTTACAAGTTGTGAAATGTCACACTCTATTTTAACGTTTAAACAACATTAAACGCCATTAGACAAACCATAATGTCTCACATGGATGTTAGCATTTTGCAATTGCGAAGAATGTTTCAATGTTTCTCGTTAAAGTTGTATTTCATTTTTATAAACAATTAACTACTACACATTCAATTTATTTAGTCTAACATAGCACAGAAAAGAAGCTCGAGAATAAAACCCAAGGAATAAAATCGCAAAAATAATATGATACAAAGTTGTAGGAATCTTTCCTGGTCTAACATAACACCTGTAATTAATGCCTAAGTGATTCAGAAAAATAATTATTTTATTTAATTTGTAAATATCAACATAAGCAAATGAACGTATTTTATTCACATGTAATATTACATCGCAATACTTTTATTATTATTTTTTTTATTAAAAATTTATACACTTACTAAATACTGTATTGTTTATAAATTAGTGCTACCAACAAATCCCACGACAAGACGAGAAATGTTAGACTTCTGAAAATACCTTATCTTGTCACAGGCGCGGATTTGCATATAGTGGAGCAATTGCTTAGGAATACGCTTAGGATACATTAATGATACAAGCGTATTGTTACTTTCTTAAAAATTATTCTTTAATATGTGGTTATTAAATTTAAGTGATTTCAAATAGCACCAGAAACCTAAAGGTCCCCAAGGCCTTAAGATAAGCAATAGCAACCAATAGCAAGTTCAATAATTTTATTAATATTTGTCAGCTGGTAAATTTCGAGTAAAATTTGTCCTTGGAACAATCAGCCGCTTGTGCTAAGCAAATTAGGCTGCAAAATAATACGTACGTAATAGATAAAAAGTAAAGTTTTCTGCACCGGAAACCGAACCCAAGCCTCTAGGTTGAAAGCCCGGTATCCTAGTCACTAGACCATAAGGGAGGTGCTATTAGCATATGGAATCTAAGTTCATTATGCTCTAATCTAAAAAAAACCGGTCTAATTTCATTTAAAACAAATATTTGCAAATTATGTAAATAATTTACTAACATTCTTCATTTCAATAGTTAAATGACAGATATGAATCCACAACTTACATCTATTAGCGGTTGTATCAATTTTAGGGTGTTAGGGATTCCGCTGTCTCCTATAGACATGGTGACAGCTTAAGCCCCGGTGAGTGGTAAATGTTCAACTCGGCGAGACGCACCGTCTGTTGTCTCTGATGTGTTGGCGTCACTCTGAATCGCCAGTAAACAAGGTGGGCTCTGCTAACGAGTTGAGTCGCGCCTAAGTTGGAATTAATGACCACGCTATACCGCTTAGAGTTATGTCACTTGAAGGTCAGAAATCATGTAGATTTGATTTAGTTCCTAACACAATTAGCATAAAAAAGTTACGTAAGCTAGAAAGTTTTTTCAGCTACAATATATTAATTTATCAAATAATTTCATTTTCTACTTCATAACAGATTTTTAACAGTAAAACCAGATGAGATATAGTTTCCTCTCAAAAAATATGTAACTGAATAATGAGATTTTCATCGTAAATACTAACAAACTTCGCTTAAGGCAAAAACCATTCTAAAAATAATTGTAACCGGGAACCTCATTCTAACTTCTTACTATAACCACGCCGATTCAAAGTCGTCTCACCCACATTTAATCTAACTGTTCCAACTGTATATCTGATGAGAACAATCCTTTCATATATTTTAACATTTCAATTACTCTTTTAATTCAATAAGCGTGACACAGCGCTACACGTAGACAAGCCGTGTGATCGATGGACGAGGGAAATCGCACACGAGTCCTCATCAGTTGTAACGGTACCCCGCATGCACGTCCATTGCCGCGTACAATAAATTGACCAGTCAAGTTAAACTGCAAGGCGAAACTACGTCGAACATTTCTAAAATTCTAGCCGAAGACTGTCTTGTGGAAACTGTACTCTACACTATTTATTTCGAAATAGTTCATCATTTCTTACCTGTTATATTGTATCAGCAATATTTTTATTAAATCATCATCAGGGATGGCCTAAGGGGCTCAATCCGCTACAGCCAAGATCGCCGGAGTTCTTCCGTGATAAGTTTTAAAGTTATTTTGATAATATTATTTCAGTTTATTTTTTTAGCCAGCATTACAATACCTTATTGCGCCTTAAACTCTGTAGAAGTTTTCGGTCTTATCTGGTAACTCTTGGGAGGGTCAATTATTTCTCCAAATCATAATCCTGAATCCTCAAAAACATATCTAACTATACAAATTATCTTTTGTAGTAATAGGAATTGTACAGATTACAAAGAGCTAAGTATTAAGGTGACCAAAGCAAATACGCAAACAGGATCATTATTTTCGTGTATTTTTGTAAGAGTAGCGTTTCTCATACTAAAATCTAACGACTCCCCGAGGCAGATACCATTTGATGAACAATTGTGTCTAAAAAATGGTACTGATCCAATCCAAACAGCCCTCAGAAATAAATTACACGCATTGTTGGCATCTGGTAATATTTAGGTAAGCACCACACAACTGTCATAAAGTTATAATAGACTTGAATGGGAGTATATGCTGACGAGAGGGGTATTGTCTGCACCCCGTTGCCCCGGTGTTGCTGCGCATGTGACGCCTCGACAATACGCGATGCAACTGACGCCCACTTGTCGCCATCTGCAACTTGTTGCTTTGCATTTATTATTGTTGTTATTGTTGCGCTATTATTTTTAGTAGCTGGTGACCCACGACTTTATGTTCTTGGAATAATTGTACTGAGTACACCGTTTTTCAAGGTCTCATCTAGGGACAACTAGCAATACAACAATAGTGGATATTTATATGTACGCAATATTACACTTTGAAATAAAAGTAATTTAACAGGTTTTATGGCGTTTATTTTAAACACAGTCTGCACACACTGAGTTGTTTGACGTCTCACTGTCAAAATTGCTGACGAAATACTAGCTTTATCAATTAATACTCCGATCTACGCAGAATGACTACTAGTATGGGAAGTACTCAAAACATCGCTAGCATATTAAAATAATTGCTAAAAAAATCCCTAAAATTAGTTTCGTTCCAATTAGATATCACGATAAAATAATTCAATCTTCATGAAAAAAATTATCACCCCGATAGATGATATAATCTTGAGGTACATTTTACAGAAACCTATCATCATAATATGCTGATTAGTTGATGGGTTCTACATTTACATATCTTAAGTCGCATTTCGATTTAATCCTTTTTATTTGTCGAGCAAATCTTATCCTTATGTGTTTTAAGGCCCAACTCTACACTTAGTATCATAAAAATGTAATATATACTTAGATCGGACGTAATTTCTTTAACTATAACTGTTTTTTAAATATTTCTAAAACTATGAAGTGAGATAGAATTGAAACGTAGACGCTTAATAACGGACTGTGTATGATATATCGTCGTGTAACTGCCCGTCAGACCAGCAGTGGTGACGCCACCAACGGGACAATGCATAGTAATATAGATGCGAACGAGCGGAGTGCTCACGGTGTAACGGGCGGTCGCGACGCGTTGAAATTCGCAGCACGTGGCCGTGGGATCCAAGTTAAGATGACTCATGCACTATTATATGAGAATTGTATGTTGCATCAATTTCCGCGATGTTAGATGCATTCATAAAATGTTGATAAAATGCTAAATACCGAGTGATATTTCTAAGATAAGTCTGCAATATACAAATTCGCTGGATACTTGGAAACTTGTATAAAAGGAAAAAAAAATTGTGAAATTTGTAATATACATTTCTAAGTACTAGTAATGAGGGACTATAGTGTTTTTTTTTTCAGTGCAGTATATAAGCGAACAGTAAAGACCTGGTGTAACAAAAATATTAAGATACAAATAAATGTAAAACATCCCACTAAACGTAATCCTTAAATAGAATATCTTTTTGAAAATTGATCTTCCTGTTGAAAATGGCGAACAAACTATAACTGATTTTTGACTGCAACTTATGGTCGGTGCGACTTTCTTTTTCGAAATTTGAATTTACTTGCAACTGATTTACATGCGGTGCGCCGTGTGAGAGGTACATCTGACGAGTTGAGGTCTGACGTTAGTGGGCTTACGGGATTTATACGATGTCTTCCGCGAGTTTAAATGTTCATAAATCCCTACCCTTAACCTAATGAAGCTGTAACTGAACGCATATTAAGCAGTTGGTAGTTAACATAACCAGAATATACTGGCACGCCTAAATCTTTCTATAACGACCGATTAGTTAAAGGACGGCTAGAGTTTTATACTATAACTTTGTCTTTTTTACATATCTTGAATATAGTTAGTCTGCAATTTTATCCGCAATTCGCGGTCACTTCCTCGTTTGTCGCATTTTACCATCAAAATATAATTATTCATATTGTCATGTATGGGTATTGATTCTATAGAATTACTTTGGGCTAATATAATCTTACCAATGCTGCGTTGACCTGTACGTGGCCGCCATTCCAGGACCATTCGGGACCATCGGCCATCCGTTCTGCGAGCAATGTGTCCGACCCATTGCCTTAGTTTGGTACATCTTGGTACATGGATCTGACATCGCGATATAATCTTTTTTATATGATCAATTCCGTTACTTACAAATTTGACAGACTGATGTTAAATTTGTAATTAATTTTTTCCTTCGCAATTTTAACATTCCCCATGATTTTATCACTATGAGTGTCTTATATTGAACCTGTAACTCTTTCAATTTTTTAAATAAAATGATTACAGGGGAAGATGGACCTTACGTTGCTTTATTGAGGGATGAATTTGTTGTGAACGTAGTTAATAAAGTGCTCATTAGAACAGTCTCGAGGGTGGACCACCGCTGCGATCGCACAACGCCGGCAAAAACTGACCCGCCGAGCGCTGATTGACTTGTGCCACAGTGTAGTTATATAGCATACTCACTTCACTCAAAGTTCTATTTCCAGGATCAGACTGTGTATGTATCGATCTACCGAGTAATCACAAGTTTGGTATTAGTGAAATGTAATTTGAATTTGTACTTTAATATAATTTTTCAAAGTAATTTTATCAAAATAAAGAAAGTAGATGTCCGACATGATGTAAATCGTTTAAATCTACATATATTAATTTGTTTACCCGCGGTTACTTAATTCAAAACAATAGATTAACATCTACAGTTTTAATTCTTTTTTATATCAAAGGGTGAAAAGACTAGGTGATTATGTTTTTTCTTGTATTTAACAACATAAGAAATTTAACATCTGCTTTTTCATTACAAATTTTTTTTTGAAACACAAACAACTTACACTGTGAAAACTAGTACTAAAACTAGGTTTCCTGTAGTAAATTTGAGTCTGAGTGAAAACCTCGGAATATTATAGTAAGATACAACTTTTACTTCATAATATCACTAGATATGTCATCTATGAGTAACTTTTTAGGACGTTTTGGTAATTTAAGTGATTCTTTGTTACTTATTTCTAACAATATTCTACTATTTAATTATTTTTTTTTATAAATCGAAATAGCATCCATGCACTGGGGCATCGCAAACTTACCAATACGAGGACTGCGTTGGGCGAGGCTTGAACAAAAATATACCGACTAATAATATTTTAAACTTAAAAGCTATTTATTGCTCTTAAATTATCGCCACGCCTATACCACTGTACGCTTACTTCTTTGTATTGCATCATAGTAATGAATTATTAAAGAATATAACTCATAAAAGTTGATACATTTAAAACGAAAAAAAGTTAGAACGGAACTGAGTTAGAAAAATGTATAGTACAAGAAATACAGAACAATCTCACATGTTCCATCGTTCATAGAAAAGTTGAATGAGTTATTTCTTAACCTAACAACTGCTGTGATACGGGAAGTTGCGTTTGTTATGTCCACAGCGTGTCGCAAAAACTTGTCCGGTGCTCGAGTTCTGACCGACGAATGACAGATGGAATCAGTGCGTATATTAATAAAAATAATAATGAAATAAAATATAAAACATTTATCTATAATTAAGCGCCAGAAACAATTTGTCCCATGAAACACCATTATATACAATGCTATGCATTTTTGGAGACTGAGTGAATTTCAATGTCTGTGTTTGCACTAGTTACAGACGCTGGCGCTTCCTCTTACAATTCTTATGACTACATTAATTCGAGTAGCATCTTAGTTTTAAATAATTTGAAATTACAAAAGATTTAAATATGTAAAATGGCGCGCGCGCGTGTGCATGTTTTATTTAATTTATTAAAAAAAAAACGAACAAGCATACAACTATAAATGAAAGCATCTTCAAAACCTAGTACAGGTTTGTCTAGACACTTAAGTACTACGCTAAGTTTATATATTGACAAAATTTATAGGTGTTTATAATTATAAAATAGTAATGAGTGAGCGTGCACATACCGTCATATACAGGTTGCTCAATTGCTACTGAATTGTATTGGAAAGGTAATGAATGATCTTTCAATATATTTTTTATGTTTTTCTATGTTTTTTATGTATGTATATGTGTGTGTGCATACGTGTGAAGGTGGATGTTTTCTTATATGTAATGTGGTATGATATGAAAATAGATATTTGTTAACTGGAAATAATTCACGTTGTCTCCGATTTAAAAATTTAATTGCATTCATGATTATGCAACATTAGTTATTAGAATAATTAAGCCAGCTGTGACTGTAATGTGAGAAATAGATTTCCTTAAACATAAAGAATTAGTAATACGTATTGTAAAAAAAAAACATAATGCATTCATATGTAACGCGTAATTTGACGTAAATGCAAGAGAAAGAGCTTTGTCAGACATTCTAAATTTTATGTTTCATCTCTCTCACATACACCACCAATACATATCTAGTTGTACACCAGTTATTCTTATAGTTTTTTAAAGTTTAAAAAACCTATAAAACTAATAAAATAAATTATCGTTCGGTCAAGTATTTTAAATACTAAATGATATAAAACACGACAACGGGGAGTCGTAAATTAATCAGAAAGCAAGCGTCGAGTGTTTCACATAATAATGTAAACAAGGCACTGTCCCACTCGAGTTGTAACTGACTGCTTACTGCCGCTGACTGTTGACGGCCGCTGACTGTTGACGGCCGCTGACTGCTGACAAGAACGCTGAACGTGGTCTGCTCACCGTCATCCTTTCTCGAGCACATTAGTGAAACGTCAACGAAAACATGCGACCATTTCATCGAGATAACTCGTGTAAACATATAAGTCCGCTTATTTTCATCGAACATGGGTAATAAATAAATAGATAAATTACTTCTCACTGTTAATAATCTATTGAAATTGTGGTAAGGCATTGTACAATTAGAAATAAATAATGATTCGTTCGTTAGAACTTATATATGAAATTTTTTATTCATTTCATTTACCGTTTATGGCTGTATTAATTTTACGAGTACAAATCCGTTTTTTTTTCTTTAATTAATACATTTACATTTCAAATTTTATCCCATAATCCCTGAAGTTACAATACATAACTACTATACGCTAAGCCATAAATAAAATTCGTAATGAGACAGCAATATTATTGGTGATGATATGATCTACAAGTTACGTTAAATAGATTTGCGAGCCTTTTAAACCGATTTAAAAAAAGGAGGAGGTGTTCCATCCGTTTGTGTTTTTTATGTATGTTACCACAAAACTTAGTCATTTATGAACTAACTTCAATAACAAAAGTCTTGGAAATGGGACAATCGCAAGTGGGCCTTATTTAATTTTGAATCCCATTGTGTCCCATTGAACCTAGGCTTACGAAAACATACCGAAAATTGACATATTGGTAGACGTAAGACAAGCCGTGTTTCGGTTTAATATATATGTAATGAAACGTGCCGTGGCTATAAATGCCTTATAAATTGAACTAGGTGTTGCCCGCCGCTTCGCACGGGTTCGTATCTTGTTTTCATACATTTTTTTTGTAATATAATTCCGTGTATATTAATTACAATAATATATAGCATATGGCAAAAGTATGTTATTGTCTGATTTTATAAATGAGTCTCTATTTCTTATCTTATTATTTATAAAAAAACGAAGAGTTTAGAAAGGACGAATTATACAAATCTGTAGACGGTTTTGATTTTGTTAAAAATATTAAAAGAATTATTGTAGGAAAGACTACGGTTGGAAATGACGTCTAACCCGCAACATACATAATAGACTCGACGAATAACACAGTTTAGTAAGGTTTGATGATAATCATTTACGGCAACTGTAACTCCATCAACTAGTCTGGCAAGTCGATAGTTCTATAGTCGAAAAGTCTGGCAATTCTTTAGTTCTGTAGCCCAATAGTCTACCAATCTAAAAGTTCGTCAGTCCGGCGGTCCAGAGGCCGGCACACGGTGGCTCAATGGGAAAGGAAATCGTTTTTTGCGTTGCGCCGCGCCGAGACGCAGACCTGCGAATATTTGCACCGCGACTGTTTTTGTCGGCGATTGATCGCCGCGTTACAGCAATTACATAAAACGTACGCGATGTGAACGACATCGCGGCGCGGACGACCGTTGTCTGCAGGTCTAACTCACACGGCACATCAATTTTATATTATACTTCGATTTACGTAGGAGCAAAGCGAGTCAATATTGCTGTTAAAGTGACCACCACTGTTTATACACATCTACAATGCCAAAGAAGCAGCAGGTGATATTTTAATACTTCTTTCAAACTTATAAATATACATAGTAAAAAATACATGGAACATCGAAAAAAAAAAAAAAATAGATACCGAGAGATACCGGACGAACCACATTATCATTTAAGACCTCTAATTAGTCTTGGGAAGTCAATTACTGTAACTAAAAAATCGAATTCAATGATGTAAGCATTTGGCAATTGGCCTTTGATGTAAATTTGAATCGCCTATTAGAAAAGCTGACCTGCGAACCTCAACCCAAAATAAGCATTTCTTTCATTTAAAGAACTCAGCGGCTCGTATTATAAACTTTCGTCTCGCAATGTCCTTCAATTTTATAAATTACTGCGAAAGTAATGAAAAGTGTCGGTGTGAGTTACGGTTAATATATAAAAATGCCAGTTGGAGATCTGAGAACGAGGGCATCACGGCGCGCTTCGAGCTTCGAGCTTCAAGCTTATCTCATTAATTCACAATATCACCACTATATCACCTGCTTACACTTCTTTGCGAATATCGATTACCATTTCATACTCGTACTTTGAAACGTGTTTCATATCTCTTCATTTGCACAAGAGCTATTTCACACATACCTTAGGTTTTTTGTTTTCTCATAATTTTTTATTTGTCTCTTGTAGTTTCTTAAACAACCTTAGCCGTATTCTTAACCTTGATTAAGCAAGTGTTTGTCGTCTTGAATGTATAAAGTAGCCACTTTTTTGGAAGAAGGTGGCAAACGAGTCTACTAGATAGTTCCCAATTTTTTGGCTAGAGCTAATGTTAGACAAAGTGTGGGTTCGATAAAGACAAAGGCAGGCAGAAAGGATGACTAGGGGAATAGAGGGGATAGAGATTGTGCCTTCAATACCTCACTCGTATTTCCTCAGATGAAAAACAGAAGAATAGAATTTTTCTTCATGCCTGCCTTCAGCGAGGACGTTAACTTTCCCAGTTTGGGCGACCCATACATGCAATGTCATGTCAACGTTGGGAATTACAACTTTTTTGGCCGTTGTAAGACGTACTCGAATCCAAAAATGTATATAAAATATCAACAACAAAGGTTACAACAACGACTTCTGCCTGAATAAATGAATGAAAACGATGCTTATCTGATCAATATAAAAAAGACATCAATCAGCAAAGTTATCATAGTTAATTTCAATACGTAAACAAATATAATATTGACAAATTTTATGTAAACGTTGAGACACGTTGAGAACTTTTAAAATCTCATTTCTGTACACGACAAACAATCGGAAAAAAGGGCATTTCTGTGTTGAGTTCTCACGAGACTCTCGAATCTAAAACTACAAGGTGCCCAGAGCGATGCGAGATAGTGCAGGCGCGGTGTCGATTTCGTCAACACGGCGACACGCGTAAATGGTATATCATCATCCAATAATATTTGGTGGCCGGCGGGCAAACACGAGCCAAGGGCCAGGAGCGGACTAGTGTTTCATGAAAATAATAAAAAAAACTCCGTTTAAATCGAGCGGAAAAAAGTTATTGCATTTCCAAGGTTGGGTATAGTTCATTCAGTCATTGCGTGACTCTATCGTTACTCTGGTGGTAATTTCAGGACACACTAGCTCCAAATAACAGAACAAAATTGACAATGAAAAATTAATATCTTTTTAGGTAAGTAAAAATTAAAATCTCATCCAATGAAATTGATTATATTAGATTATCCGACACTGATAAATATCAATGCAAATACATCAAAAATAAAATTATTTTCTAAGTGAGCACCGCGTACAAATTTGTAAAATAATAACATCTATGACTCGATTTAAGCTACAATTTTTTTTTTCAAAAATAATAATAAATTATGTGGCAACCCTATGTAGTGGGGCGCGGCGCGGGGTGGCGAGGTAGCCACACTAGCCGAGTGCTCGGCAAACTCCGCGTGTGTTTGCGTAGCGCACACCTGGCCCACTCTTGTTTTTTCTAACAGCGACCAGTTTTTTTTTCACTAACAACAAACTTTGGGATACGTTAATTTGACCCTCGTTTCTCTAATACGGTTTGTATAAACACTGAATGGTCCATCGGACTCTACGTGCGTACCACTCTGAATGGTCGACTTGTAAAAGCGACCATTCAAAGTGTTGTAATTAGGTAAATGTTTTGCTGTTTACTATTAAAGTTTACAATTGCTTAATTTATGTTGCAATAGTCAACGTAAACATGAACATAACACGGCTGTAACCCAACCCAGACCCTGAGGCCAACACTTCTGTGGCATCGATTACGTATTTCCATTTGGCGCCATCCTTGTACATCTCACTTGCTTCTTCTGCATCCATACATCTCGTCGGTTATGTAGACACCTCATATCGCCTTTTTTTAGGATGCCACTAATTTTAACTGCCACTCACTTTTGCAATATATATTTGCCTAGTCACTCACTCTCTCCCTCTCTCTTCATTCATCCTTTCAGCATGGTCGAACCAATGAAGCATATCTTTCACAATTCTAGTCACAACATCCATTTCTAAGACACTTTTCAATTACCACGCAACCTTCGACGATTGGTCAAGATCTATTGGATGAATCTATAAGTGACGGACCTTTGTGGTGACAATTGTAAAAGGTCTACGTCTAGAAGTGGACGTGGTTTTTAACCTAGGAAGTAGGTTTGAGCACAAATCTACGACGGGCTCTTATTTTGTTTTGAATGATAAATTCAAGAACGGATGAAATATAAATTAAAATGCACTAATAATTAAAGACCGAATTTATTTGACTGACATTTAAAACGTGGAGCAACTCTTGCGGTAATGAGTGATATTTTTATTACTGTTTGATTCAATTAATTGATTAAGACGTTTCATGAAATGTATCAAAACATGTCATCTACAAGAACGAATTTACATATCATTTTTGTCAAAAAATTTTGTATTGACATGTTGTTTATAACAATAATATTAAACAGCATGGTAGAAAAAAGACGCTGTCACTAAAATTTCGAAGGGCAAAGATTGTGGATTTTCATTTGTCACGATCCTGGCTGGGATACCATTTTCCTTTCTACATACAAACATGTACACGACCATGCTTTGCACGGCATTATCTGGCTAGAATCTTTTTTTTTTGTGATCACATTAATAAAATAAATTACCTAAAAAGCACTATAATATCTGATTATCTTGAAAATATACCTCCTTGACTTCTTGATTTTGCTATTTATGTATTTCTGTTGATCTTAAGGTTAAAAAAAACTTATTATCCTTCACCTCTCTTTTGTACTTATTTTAATTTTACTGAGCTCCTTAAATAAAAAAATATGTATTGGTATAGTCGTAATTAATTATGCGACATGCAATAGTGGTACTACATTTATTATTTAAAATAGTAAAAAACCTAATAAGTGGGAGAGTAACGCTCTCTTAATCCCCAACTTGACTCCAATTAAGGTCGGGACACAACTGTGACAGCGCTCACTATCGACTAATTGAGATTAATCGCACGTCCGTCTGTCTGTTCTAAGACTTAGCCTAATTATTATTATGTAATTAAAACTACTACTACTACTTTGAATAGTTTAACAATTCAAAATCTATTTACAAACTAACAATATGGATACATTTACGTATTGCCAAAACATTTACATAAAACATTTTATCTCTTAAAAAATACACAACATGTTTTATGTGAATGTTTCGGCAGTGTAAACTCACGGTAACCAAACCACAATGACAAAAAAAATGTCCCCTCACATTATAATCCCGATAAGTATTTAAGCGGCAACAAACATTGAGATCGATACACGAACGCCTAATGCACATAATTGATTCAAAGATGATATTGAAATTGGATTAGACGGTATCCCTGATGCCTGTCAAACTGTAAACTTTCCGTCGGCCATGTTTCCCGCCGAGCTATAGATAATGTCATTCGTCAGACAAGATTTGAATATTATTTTCTTATAAAGTCCTTTCACAGTAATTAAGCATTTGGTAAGGCTGATCGTGCACTAATGCGATTATGTTAATTGTTGTAAGATTTAGTGTGCGTTGACCCGTGAAATGAACTGGATATTAAATCGTACGTATTTTTACTAAAAATAAAAATAAAAATAAAAATAAAAAAGGCATTTGTCCAATCGTATAGTCAAAAGCCGAGAACCGATTAAAGTAAAAAAAGAAATGTGTTTCTTGATTTGTGTATAAATACATCATTATTCATAAGAGGATTTGCTTACATGAAATTACTGAAAATATAATTATTTCTTATATTTACGCGATTGTCACTGAAATAAAAAAAAAAAAAATCAGATTTTATCGCGTGTAATTAATATGCTAAATACTTCGTTTTGTCCCCGTCTCCCGGTGGCTATAGGTCCTGTAGAGCAATCGAAACTTCGGAAAACTTTTAACATTTGAATTGGATTTTGAATTCGAATTTGAAAATATTTTAACATTTTTAAAAGTACTCCAAACTCGCAGCTATTGTATTAACAAATAAACGTCATAAACTTGAGGTTATTGCAATCAACAGTTTTCTAAAAATACTGTGGCACAATTTTAATAACATTTTAATTAAAAACGTACAAGAAAGACGCGTTCAGATCAAAGCTAGCTACCAGTTTTTAAACTTCCGTCGAAGTCGATAACAAATTGTTATTCCTACACTAAAGCGAATGTTTTGTCGACACATTCGCTAACTCGCTCACTATTCTCTCGCAATGAATCCACGAGCGGCTATTGAATACAATAAAGCTTGTCGAATTGAACATCGAATTAGCGACAATGTACCACGATAGTTAAACCTCCGTAATATACATCGCTTGTGAAATATGATGATCTACCAAACAAGTTGATGTTCAAGCACCGATGGGCATATGATAATGCGATGAGTTTTCGATGTGCCGCTTGTAGGCGAGCTTCGAGGTGAGTTTGCAGTCGAATCACGCATCGTCGGTGCCGTGAGAGAACGCGCCGCTCATCTTACGGCCACTGTCTGAATACGGCGTTGTTTTAAAAAGATTTGAATTTGCACAGGATACAGCGTTTTTGGTAAATATTACGTGATCAAGAGGTATAAACTCTCGTTTACTTAAATATCGTACGTAATACTTAAAATCACTAAAACAAAATCATAGTGCCAGTGGAAACACATTTAACACTGCTGACATAATATTATAAGTCTAAAAGAGTACATATAACCGTAATTAATTAACATTATTATTTGCATAAAGTTGGATAGCAGAATTAATTATTTATTATATCCTTTTTATTATTGTTATTTTATTAAAATTCTATTACATTATCCGACTCTTTCAATATCCTAGATAGTTAAAAAAAATAATAAATCTAATATAGGTAACCTTAGATGTATTGTTTTTCTTAAATATCTAGGATGTTGTTGTTTATACCTAGAGTGGTTGTTTATACCTAAACAACCACTCTTAACAAAAAACTACCCCTCTGAGTTACGGTTATGAGGCCTCTGAGTAACGTAGGTATATATGTAGAAACAAGGAATATGCAGAGATCGGTAACAGAATGTGTACTCGTAGTTTTAGCAGTGCAATAATTTTATTATTTACGCCCCCAAGTAAATCCTTATTCAAATAATTCCACAATTTGCAAGATTTTTTTGATTGCAGCTTTTCACTTTCATACCTTAATTTTACCACCATCAAATTAAACGAATAGACAGTGTCAAAACACTGTCTATTCGTTTAATTTCTAGTTTTACCCCGCTCATATTTTCTAAGGTCTTAGTTTTTCTTTTTTTTTTTAAATATTCTAGCCACCACTTATCTCTTACTTCTTGCACGCTCTTAAGTGACCATAAACTCCCAAAGAAATAAGACACCTAAAATATGTTATATCTATTCCAACTTGTTACGTCACAGAATATTTTTGTACTAAGTAAGTAACTACGGATGTTGTGTACATATTTATAGATAAACATTACTTTCTTTAATCTATAGGGACTATTAATTACTAAACAAATAATCCTTTCAATTGGCTCTGAATGGTGTTGCAATAGTAGTTCACGCACAGGTAGAACTGACGATGAATTTGTATTAACCAGTCGGCTAAAAATAAAACAGGGTAGCGTGCTTGCCGAGATTGCTCCCATGGCAGGGGGGATGCAATGCCCGGGAAAGGGGGGAGGCGACGGTAAAGGGGGGATGCAATGTCCGGGGCAAGGGAGGGGAGTTAAACCGGTCCCGACGTGAACCTCATCGCCAGTACGCTGCAGCCGATTGACTCCTTAATTCTTATAATTTGGAAGCCATAAATAAGTGCTTACTTAACTGTATGCGGACTGTTTCGTTTCCATAATACGTCTATTATGTTTGAAGTAGTAGTTTGTATGGGTTTTGTTATATGGACGATATTTATTTAAAAAAAAATTGAGCAACACAATATAGAGTTCATTTCTTGTAGATACATTATAGGTAGAAATGCTGTAGTTCATGCTGTGGGAAATACAATATAAGTAATTGTATAAAATACTCTAATAATGATCTAATAATGATCTCCCACACAATAATTAGCATTAGCTCAACAAAAATGTAAAGGAAAAGACCATTTTATTTATGAAATATTATCGTCTTATGTTACATTTTATCAGCTTGCTTGAATCATCATCGAAAATTAAGATTAAACATTACGGACAAACGTTAACCTTACAGATCGCCAATTTTAAGGATTTTAATTAAACATACGAGGAAAGAACGATAGATTACGAACTGTTGCTTGGCAATAAATAAGGGCGAAACTTAAGTGTAGTAAAGAAAAACAATTGATGATGCGCTTTTATTGGGAGCGATTCCGTAGAGAAAGAATCAATAAATAAATAAATATACACGGCAGCCAATTTAATTAGGAAATGCATCTACCTGACAAACGCAAAAGCTGTTTACGATTATGAAAACATTGAGAATCTGTTAATTTCGTTACAACGTCATATTTTATGGTTTTTATTTTTTAACTCCATATTCAAATTATTGTCATCCGGAAAATTAATCTCATCTTATTGGCACGAAATTTTGTAAATTGATATTTTCCGATTGAAACATATTCATGACATGCAAAATGAAATAAATTCAACGGGACATTTATAACTCAAAACAAAATGCATTGATAATTTGATGCGTATAGGAGAAACCTTCCGTTTGACAGAACAATGTACACACGCCTGTCTGCGTGTCTGCGTGTCGCGGTTGTTTGTGCGCGTGTGCACTTGACTCGACCGGTTCCTTCGACCACCGACACACTCATTCAATTTGTCTAGCATACCATACAATGCAATGTTTATCATCCAACACGGCGACCGACGATTACTGGATGCGATGGGATAACGCGCGTATGAAATACATGTTCCCATGAAGACATACGCTTAATTTTCGATACATTTTAATTACGTTCAAAGCAAATATGCGATCTATTTTCGAAAACAGTAAAAGAAAAATATGTGATCTTTAAAATTATTGAAGCTTGTTAATTGAAAATATAATTTGAAGAAAAAATATATATCGAAAATATGAAAAAAAATCTCCTTCCTTTGTAAATATGTATAAAGCAAATAGCTTAGAGTAACCAATTTTTCACTTATTTCTTGTCCATTAGTACTTAAGTGCACCCACAAGTTATAGTTTGGTTTTTGAATTCTGAATTATTTCATATTAAAAGTTTAAACCTTTTAATAAATAAGCAACCCCGGTTTTGCACGAGTGGCAGAATACGGACTTTTCTGCCGTCGTATCGTCGAAGATAGAGAAACGGTCGGTTAGGTCGATCTTCCAAACCTACGATTACTATACGATTATTGTGAGTCATTTGTTAGGACATTATTTAAGCAGGTTCGTTACATCATCAGTCTTGATACAAATTTCTTATAACGATTTTCTTAAAATGTCATCTAAATAACCATTAAAATAAATCGTCAAATAACAATAAAGATCGCAAATACATAAAACACAAGGCATCGGACGCGGGTTTACGAAGCAGTCGACGGACCTTGCCAAGGGCTATGGGCCGACAACTCACCTGTTCATCGAACTCGCAAGAACAAATCTCAGACATAGCGGACGAAATAAGTAAAATTAAAACAAATCAAAATTATTCGTAGGGAATATTAGTGAGGAATTGCGTAATCAGAGCTATAATTAGCTTTTTTCATCGATATTATACGACATACTGCCAAAATTAAATGTAATATAATATTGATAAAAAGTGGATTATAAAATAAACGTTGATTTTGATTTTCATTGAACCAAATTGATGTAAGTCTGAATACGATAAAAACAATATTTACAATGTACAACCGTGTGACATTTATCTAGATCTGTATATCTAAGGCAAGATTCAACCCCAGACCCGCGGGCTATAATGTGGCACTCGGTCATTTTTAAGTAGCCAGTTATAATCTTAATGTTACCAAAATAGGCCCGTAAGCAGCCTACCAAATATTTTTGAATCATCTATTAGCCTCGAATGTTAAAAAGATTAAGCAGCCTCGATCTAAGGTCTAGAGACATCTAAAACGAACTTCATTGAAAACACATTTTGAAAGATCAATGTGTCAAAGCTAACAAGTAACTCTAACTTAAAAGCTTGTAGCGAAGATGTAAAATAAGTGGGAATCATGTGTCTTGTTTTACATTTTTTTAATCTCTGTCTCCCCCTTTGTCTAATAGATGTATTTACGTACGTAAGTGTGGTATTATATAATTATTAAGTAATGTTCAGCACTTTGTGGTGAGCTTATGAAACTCAGTGAAACCAGTCCTTAATGTACTGCAAGGTTCGAGCCGTCCACCTCACGTTAACCCGGAGGCTATAGGTCGGTGCATCATATCTGAACACTGTAACGACTTGCCAGGAATATCTCAGTCAAGAACTTGTATAAGATGTAATTTAAGGGTAGTGCAATGAACTTTTTGTTCTTTATTTTTGCTAACAATTATAATAAGTTGATGTTGCGAACGTGTGTAGAGTATTTGTAAAATAAACAGGTGTAGTATTAAGGTATCAAATTGGCTATTACTTTCATATCGTAAGCATCTCGACTCGAATATCCCTACAGGCAAGCAAATATTCGGTCATATTACTATTTTTTGTTATTTAAATATTTTTATTAATACAGTATACTATTAATGTACAAGTAACCTCTTACAAATGTTTGGAAATATTTATTAAGGGCCATTTTTAATTTACTTGTAATCTGTTCTCCTTTCAGCCCGAATGAATACAATATAACAAATCAATTATCAAGTTAAAAAGTTTCTCGTTTTGTATTTCGATTAAAAGAAACTGTCTCTTTTAATTATTTCCCATTCTTTGCGCGATGTCCGGACACTGCTAGACAGTATGACGTCACACGCTGCGTCGTCTAATTCAATTAAAGAGAAGGCAAAGGGAGTGACTATTATCCACTACCCCGACCGGCGTTGGCTCAGGTATTTTAATTAAACTCGCTCCCGGGGCCCTACAACTACGCCCACCATGCGTTCTCTCTTGACCGAACCGTTTTTTTTTAATTTTTTGTAAGGGCAAAGGCACAAACGGTTCATCTTTTGATTGAGTTTTCGTGTGATCGGGTGTTGTTGCTACTGACTGGGGAATTATAATAAATACTTAACTCAAATATTTTGCTACCCTATGGATGGAACTTTTAAGTAACATAAAATATTTTGGATAAATTAAGATTGAAATCTAGCGTATTTTACAGAAGTTTTCATGATGTAAACTCTACGATTGGATTTTTTTTAAAACAGTTATTCTAACCACTGATTTCTTTATAATTGTTCCTTTCTTTGTGCTAAAAAAATATAAAAAAAAACTTACAAATGTTTTTCAAAAAGTAGATTTTTTCTTCGGCGTGTAAGGGTATCCATGTTTGATGTTTAAAACGGATGGTAGGCCAATACGTAGTATTAAATGCACCCGCGCAGTCGCCAGGCGGTGCGGCCGTTCCCACTGAATCCAGACCCTATTGTTTTCGAATTTCAAACTCTGATACGTTACTTCTCATTGGCTCTAGACTTTTTGCAACGACGCGGAGAGTATTTCGTTTTTCCGACCGGTGCACGCGTGTGACTGAAATGTGTTAGCGACAAACAATACCACGGTGGTATTAATATACGATTCGCCTTTGGTCAAAATGCCTATTGAATGAATTTAATGTTTGTGCTAATTTTGATAACGCGTTAGTTCGGGCTTTTGGTGTGTGTTAAAATAGTCACCGAAACATTTTTTTCATTATCATTCATTAAAGCTAATGACGTAGACGTGTCTAGTATGTATTTTTTTTGTATATTTAAATATATGTTTTTATATGTACCTCAAAATTATATTTACTAGTACGATGTCAGTTCTCTATTCAATTACAATAACCGCGAACAGTAATGTACATTAAAGATGAATAAGGCAAATTTTATAATAATTTATTATTTCCAATTTAAATATTATTTCTTAAAGTCTCTTAAACATCATGGCGTGTATAATGTTTTGAAGTATTAATATTTTACACGATAGTCGGTTACGGCTTTTCATTACGTTAAAACTATCGCCACACTTGCATAACAAGTTAAGAACTGACTTGAAGATCGTAGCGAAGTATGAAAAAAGCGAAATAGAAGCAAGGCATGCAGTATGAGTCATATACTGGATTGCAGAGGTTGAAACCTAGGGTCAGGTAAAAAGAACACTCAAGCGAAGTACCTGAATGTAAATTAATTTACTTGATTAATTTAGCGATTGAGGATCTGTTTAATTTTATATTTACAATTAGATACATTATAGTCTAAAAACTCTAGTCCTAGACTTCAGTCGGTGGTTTAAGTCTCAGTTTTTTTGGTTTAGTTTATAAGTTTGCAGCTATATTTTGGTAGAAGGATGCAATTGCTGTTCATCTGACGATGTGTGATTCGAGGACATTCGCAAGAATCAGAATTCTTACCATGCTGAGGCGATCCATTCATCCATAAACTACTGCAGCAGACAAAAAAAAACTAAAGCTAAAGCTCTGGCTTTATAACGCCTCAATGCACTTCTAGTAATATATTAATGTGATCTATTTTAAAATAAAGAAAACTCCAAGCCCACCCACGACATGTAATTATTAAATGTGAAATTAAGATAAAAGTAAAATGTATTTACACTGTATGCTTTCTGTTATCGCTCAGCGCGGCGGTACGCTTGTTAAATCGAGAATGAAAATAATAATCTGACAATGGTCGGGAGAACCTGTTTGCAGAAATCGCCTCGGACCGCGTCCCGGTACACTTGTAGCTTTGCAAATAATTGTTGCAATAAATGTTTAATCTATATATATATAAGCGTCTCACAGTTACATGAATTGCAATATGATAATAAAATCAAAATAACCGACTTTCAAAACAAAAATTTTTGTTTGTTTATAGTAAAGTTATTGTAGGGGTAGATGGCGAAATTATAAACACTGTTCACCCTTTTTATGCAAGTGAAAGTCTATAAAAAAATCGAGCTAAATAGCTGCTAAGAAGAACAAAATCAAAACATATTGATATAGCTATGATGATAGTGATCATGATAGTGTTTTTGATGGTTCGTGTATTTAAATAGTAAAAAAATAAAAACGTGGAATGCTTTGAATCTAGCAGTTGAATGTTTTAGAGTGAGAATGAAATTTATTTTATTTAATAGTTAAATTTTGATAACTATGATAATAATGATGCTAATGATTCAGCTGAGTTCAGCGATGATGATGACTTCAAGATTTCACGTATTGTTTTATAGAGTCGAAGTAAACCGTCTCGGTAGTAGCGAGCGTCGAATTCACACGAGCGACGAATGCGTTAATTGTTATCGCTCATACGGAGCCACGTGATCGCAGTCCGCTTGGCTAGTGAACTAACTGATGCTGACCCTGCGACCTCGGCGCGTGGGAACTGGTAAGGAAGCGAAGGGACATCAGCTATTGTATGAATCATTTTGACAGCCTAATGATTAGACTGCCACCAACCAGAAGTATCAGTAGTATCACCAGCTCTCTACAGTGCGAATAATGTACTAAAAAGGAAACAATTAATTTACAATAGATTCGTTCGATTTGTCGTGAATCAATTTCTGGTACAAGCTATTCGACAATTGCAATAATCGTCTAGATAAATATATGGTATCGGAGGAAAGAGTAGAATAAAGAAAAATGAAAGTGGTGGAGGAAGGCATATAAGTTGTAACACCTAGCTCATCAAACGAAATACAGAAGTATATATTTCATTAGCTATCCGTATTATAAAATTTCATTTTACACAATTTCCACATAATTATATCATTCCCAATGTAAAATATAAAATATTGTAATAGCCGCCTTCATTAGTACGCTGCGTTTGTTTGTTTACAAACTTGGTTTTAGATTGGAATGAACTGTAATAACCTCCATTTCCTCTTCCATCTAATAGCGAAAATAAAGGCAAATAAAAATGACACACACACATATTCCAGACTCTACGCCACTACTAAGTTTGTAATTTAGAAGTCTTGGGAGAGAAGTTAGCCGATACAGAGCAGTCGTTTCACTCACATTTGCAGTTATGTTCATTTTGTGAATTTTCTATTTCGGTGTGCGTATTTATTTCGTTGCATCAAAAAATTTAGTACGGTCTTTTTTTCATTAGGTAAATATAACTGTAATAATTTAAATTTGAACTCAAAGCTCTTGTAACTTTCAATATACATAACATCTAAGCTGTCTAAATTATAACATCACACGGCAGTACGAACTATTACTAACAACACAAAGACCTCGATCTCGGCCGTGTTTACATTTCCCATTTGTGTTCGCATCTTCCTATACTTGGCGTGAGAAAACGTTCGTAAATGGAGCAACGATAATGTCGCTGAGCTATCGACGTGCTCACTCCCGGGTCATTAACATTTGCCTGCATAAACGAATAACTAATCTAATTACATACTACTAACGGACAGTTACGTTGTGTGGTGTTGCCGGCCCGCGAACTAACAGGTGTTAAATTTGGGAAGATATGAAATGGATTCTATTCAGCCACTTCATTTTTTAAAGTTTTTACAAGTAAGATTACGGATTTCTATTGGGCATGGTTTTAGAATACCTCTCTCACTTCTTCAACATTCATACGCTATTTGATGAATGATACACTTAATACCGATTTTCTTTCGTTTGACACCCACATGGTCTGTATTAGTTCGTCTAGAGCATATGCTACAAACTCTGATAATCAATTTAGCAACATATATTTTCCTTGTCAACGTTACTCCATTTATCCTTTTAACTTATCAGAACTATAAGAGGATACGTTTTTAAATTGTACTCAAAACGTCCTCAATTAAGCCTAACTTTCACAACGCTATTTCTAACTTTCTCATAAAGTTTGATGATCTTTTAATTTCTTTTAACAAAAACAAAACCAAATTCAAATTAATACAATTTTATTATCATCAATTAATTTATAGCCACGGAACAGGGCTTGTCTTAAATCTACCAATATGTTAATTTTCGATATGTCTCCGGAATCCAAGGCTCAATGACATTTAAAATTAAATAGGCGTCCTATTTAATTTTAAATGTCTAATGCGAATGTCCTATTTTCTAAAAACTGGAATCGGTAATTACATAAATGACAAAGTTCTGAGGTAAACAACATAAAAAATACAAGCGAATTGAGAACCTCCTTTTATTTAATAGTCGGTTAATAAAAGATTGTTGAATTCGCCACCTATTCCACACATATTAAAACAGTTAACTTATTTAAAACATTTGAATAATGCTTCCATTAACCGAGCACAAAATACGTTCAACTCCCAATATCGTTAGTTATGCTTAACAGTTCAAACACTCAGTCGACAAAGCGACGCACATCACCCAATACCGTAACCATGTCCCTTAATGGCCTACCATACAAATTTACAATCCATATATTTGTTGGTACCGATTACGAAGATGAAATCTTACATTATAACACGTATGACCGACGCCACAAGGTTCATATTAGCGTAAAGATCAACAATAAGTCTGTCAGCTTGTCTCATTCTTATGTTATTTATCGATCCCAAAATCTTATAAAATGCCGATCTTTGTTACAAAAAAAAAATTGTTTCCATCAATATGTGATATCTAATCGACAGCAATCAGTAAGCTTTAATAAAAAACGGGTTTAGCATTGTTATATATATATATATGTATATATATGTATATATATTAAGGTGTAAGATTATATTAATAGACATTATAACATATAATCGTGTGTAACGTTTTGCGGTAACGACGGATGTTTTATTTTTCATAGTTAAATAGATTAAAATAATAATTGA
The DNA here is from genome assembly GCA_018246295.1 of Papilio alexanor hazarajatica. Classification (NCBI taxonomy): domain Eukaryota; kingdom Metazoa; phylum Arthropoda; class Insecta; order Lepidoptera; family Papilionidae; genus Papilio; species Papilio alexanor. The sequence goes on along the minus strand of DWLR01000097.1, from coordinate 12,563 downwards.
AATACGCAACATCAACTGATTTATACATAAATATATATTTATTTATAAGCACATATTACGTAATTTATGATAATAATTATTTCACAAAACTAACTTAACAACTAACTTATTAACTTTACAAAATTTCATTAATATAAACCAACGAAATAGCACTCAATTGCAGTTTTGGTAATTAGTTATTGTCACAGGGTAGTGCGCAACACAGAGCTTTATTTCTAATTTAGTAACTACAAATTATTTAATTAATATTTTTTTTGCATTCTTATTCACAACTTTTCAAACCCTTTATTGAAATACTAGCTGAATCAGGTAAGCGTTGCAATATCACGTAACGTAAAAAACTTCAAAAGTTGAAATAATTTAAGCATAGTAAAAAACATTTTGTTGCTTATGTAAATTTTTGGGTCAGAAACACTCGAGGATGTAGCACATTATACCAAAGTTTCATCACAATCTGATCTATGATTTAGGAACGCATAGACGACAAACGTACAAACATTGATACGGCAATCTTTCCCTTTAGACTTGAAATATTTAATACACATGTCTAGTTTTAATAAGTATACCCCTAATTCATTATTTAATATATTTTTATTTATTTAACACTGTTTCTTTTAAGTAAAGTTTCCGAAATACTAAGTGCAATATACTCTCTTAACGTAATCTTAGCGGACATAATACATCAAAACCGTTTGTTAAGTATGAACCTATAAATGCCATTCGTACTATTCACCTGACTACTGTTTTTGATAGACTGTGACATAAGCGCCGCGCGGTGGCCGCGGTAGTGTATTCGCTATCTGTAACCGACGGATGTGTCACGGGATAGCATCTCGTCGCTTCCGCCCATTTATCTGCCAGTCTGTACCTCTCTCCCACTAGCTCCTCTTTAGATGCAAGCGATCATTGGTAAGCGATCGATATGTGCTCTCATCTCCAGGTGTACCTGATAATACAATGATTGGTAATGCTTATATTATATGTACATGACGACTGAAGTATCAATGGGCATAGACAGACTTTAGCTTCTTCTCGTTATCGACATATATCTTTTTTATAGATTAAAGGAATTACTGAGGAGTCGGTCATTTGATGTTAAGTGTTTACCACTTTCCACGGACATCCACAACACCAGAAAATCTGCAATACAGTGCCGACTCTTAAGAGTATATTGTATCATTTTACTGAATTATTTTTTTTGAACGATATTATATCATTTTCTTCTACTTTGAGTGTTCTGTCCTAACGAAGGTTGACGAATGTCAATATTGGAAACTTCGACCTTGTTACTCTAAATAAAGAACACCTGCTTTTGTGTAACAAACCACACCAAGTAATTTTGGGTTCACATAAAGCGCTTATAAGTGACAAATCAGTTTACGAATAAACATCTTCGCGGCTTACATCGTCGACTTGAGACATACGATCCTAAATACAAGACAGACACAAAGAACCGAAAGATTTTTGCAAAAACATCGGTCGGTATACCATCTTCAACATTGTATTTGTTGGCTTGCTTATCACTATTATACTGTCGACGTAATAGCATACCATTTTAGTATAGTCTTTATAAGCAATCCTAATTTTCTAAATAAGTGTGTGAATTATATTACTAAATTTCATTATCGTAGCCAAAGATGATACCGGTTTTAAATAACTAACGGTACATCCAAACTGAGAATTAAAGAAAATCACAAGTGTCTGTTGGTCAAGGCCTGCTCTAACAAAGCGGATTTTCGGTGACAGCCAATGATTGGCTTCACAATAGACTTCATTACTGAATTTACCACTCGAATGCCACAGAATTATGGACCTTAAACGCCTTCATTTACAATTAATACAGACATTCAAATATTTATCTTTTTTATTGACTGTAACTTTCACACGTCAAATGGCCAGTGATAAATTGATTAGTAAACTCTTTGAACGAAATTATCCAATTCATTATTTTGTTGAGCATATGTCGTTCTCTTAATTTTTTTTGTAATTATTATTATTTTTTTTGTTTATTTTATAATGATTGACGTTGATCTATGCAAACGAGAAAAAATCAATTTGAATGATAATTTATCATAAGTCAAATAAAGTACATTATCTTTGTCATTATATATTCTGTAAACGAATATTACATTATACTGTGATTAAAATTCGAGACGTTTGTACAAATTCATTTATGTTAGAAGTAATCAGTGAAATTGAGACGTATAAGTATTCTACGGTTCGTGTAAGGAGTGAGGTGCCGGAGGCCTAATTTTAGTCCTTCCCACCCTTAAATAATAAGGAAGGGGTGGGAAGAGAAAGAGAATTTGACGGGGAAGGAGATGAATAGGAGAAAGAAGTGTCCATTTTTCTGTCTGTCCCCTCCTTTGTCTATTAAAAATAAGCAACGCATCTGCAACTGGCAAATGCAGTTGTCTATGGGTAGTGGTCACTTAGGTGACCGCTTGCTCGTTTGCCACGTTCTTGCATAAAAAAGCGCACACTTGATATCAAGTAACCACTACACGTAAGCACCCGCAAAGAGTAGACTAGTTACAGATGCATTAGACAGAAAAATAATATGTCCTCCGCCATCAAATTCCTCTTGACTTGGGAAAAAGTCTGTCTTCTTTGAGGTCGTGGTATATAGCTAACGGTTGAGTTGGCTAAGCTCCAAATTGTTGTTGCGGGCCCTCTATCTCTGTAAAAATCTGTAAAATTACGGATGCATTATCGTTATTGATAATTAATCAATGATACTATAAAATTATATTATTGATAATAATAAGTAATTGCGCTTGCTCGTTTGACTTTTAACATTAAAAAATTAGAAATTATTATAAGGGATAGGAGAGACAAAATGCTGGTACATCTGATACGACACGACAATTTTATAACTACAATAATAAGAAGAAAGAAAATAGAAGGAAACAGAAAGAGGGGGAGGCCGAGAAGAACGTATAAGGAGCAAGTAAAAGAGAAAGTAGACGTCGCGTCGTATCATGAAGTTAAGAGAATGGCACAGGCAAGAAAAGAATGGAAATTGCTCCACCGACAAGGACAATAAGAAGTCATTAAATAATAATGAATGAATAAGAGATATACTGCGCTTAAGACACAATTGTATAAATGTCTAATGTTATATAGGGTATCATAACGGTCATATGTTTAAAGTGGTCACTACACAATGCCTGCTAATTGCTCCGCCGAACTTTTACGAGGGGTGTCAAGTGTATTTCTAATTACATTTTGTGCCTGATACAATTGTGAACACGTGTTACGTCTTTTTTACTGACCGGTTGGCGCAGTGGAAAGACACTTGCCTTTCGCGCCGCAGATCGTGGGTTCGATTCCCACCCAAGACAAACATTTGTGTGCATGAACATGTCTGTTTGTCTTGAGTAAAGACAAAGACTGGATGTAAAGACCACTGGAGGACGGGCAGCAGCGTCCTTTTCTTACTACGGTGGAACATACTGCCATCGCCAACCCGCCTGCCAAGCGTGGCGATTATAGCACATTTCCCCAATGATGCGATCAATGGGAGAGGTCTATCTCCAGCAGTCGATGATCATAGGCTAAGGTGGTGGTGGTGGTGGTTACGTCTTTTGTTGCCTTTAAAAACTTTGTTATGTTATATTCTATTTTTATAATTACTATAATTATGAGATCTGTCATTGGATTAAGCTTAATTCATTAAAATTAAAAGTATCGTTTTTTCCCACAGTAGAAATGTTAAAGGTACAAAAAAAAAATACGCTTGTCGTCTTAAATTTCAACTTAAATATAACAGCTTTAAGATGAAATTTTTAGTAATTTATCGAATTGGAACTGAAGAAAAGACAATCAGAAGCCGTACTAAAAAGCACTGTAAGGGATAAATATTTGATCAAACCAATGGTTACCAATATTGCTCATAATTCATGAATTCATGAACGTGACGTAGGACATAATATTCGTGATGCCACAAACATTCAGAAGCTTCGTCTTGAACACGACCGATGTTTTTTTCCCGTTCATCATACGAATACGGTAATTTGTGTTTTGAACTTCTTGGATTTTGTGTCATTGGCCGCTTTAAAAGAGTCGTTTATGACACTAAACGGCTAAACACAGAAGCCGTAGAATAACATGTGTCATCTAAATAGCGTTTAATTCTTTTAAAGTTTAATACGTAATGTAATGTCTGTCCTTTGTTACCAGTCTACCCAGAGTAGTCAAAAGTAAACAGCAGACTTGATTACATCTGTTAAGACAGTATACTATCGTTGTGTTATACTATATTCTACCAATTATTTCATGTTACGGTCCTAGCACACCTTTTTTGTTTCTACACTGATATATGTGCACATATGCTTGTCGGTTGTGGTTACTCTTAATACCCCCTTTCTCTCTTGAGCCGGGACCGCGTCATATGGCAATCCGTGTCTGCTTACATCTCTGTATTGATGGCGTGATTTCTTATTTATTTTATTATCTAACATGTCACCCTGCTAATAGTAGTGACCGGACGCAATTCGCGTGCATGGCGCCAGCGGAAAATGCGCGCGCCGTGGGAACTCGCGCATCCGCCGCTCTCTACAGCACAGCGCGCAGTGTATAAGATGCATTTCTACATTGTATATGATTGACTAGTGCTCAATCGATTTGCGTACGTTATATAGACAGCAGGTTTGGGGAAATTTTATTCGAAAATATACAAATAAAGGAGTTTTACATAATGTAACCCAAGAAGTAAGAGCGATGAAGATTAAATATGGAAGAATATAATTCAAAAAAATTCAGGAAAATGTTGGAATTGACAGAGAAATATACAGTAAAGGCTGAATCGAAGAAAAATCTCTGTCAATTTTAAGAAAAAAGGCTACCTTTTTTCTATTAGTATGAAGAAGAAGACAAGCCTTACAAAAAATTGCTCTGCTACGATAACAGAGCATTTAAGATCGTGTGAAGCTTCTAAATGTGGACATATCTGTAGTTTAAAATCAACGGTTGCCGTTGTGAGTCGTTTTTGTTTGCCTTCGTTAATCAATCCAAAGACATTTAAAGTTTATCCCTGTAAATGGTAATTGTTACAACAAATAATCGGTAGAATTATTAAAGAAAAAAATCAAATTTAGAACCATATCGAAAAACATGAAAAAATAAAAAAAATAATTTTAACGTCAAAACGAGACATTGTTATAACCTAGATTCATGATAGTAATGCAAATGCGGATGGTTAAATGGGTATATTGTGTATGTTTCGTATCGTAGCAGCAGGCGTCAGATCGGGCCATGCGCCTGATCACCGGGTGCATACTGATCGCCGGGCGGACGTTACTCCGGCTACGTCACGGGTCGGCTTGCTCTACTGTCTGCAGTCTGTGCGCGTTGTCTCTGTGAGAAAACTATGTCAGCGATTACATCCTGCTTTTGTTACAGGTACGCAGGAAATTCCATTGCGTTCGCATCTTGTACGAGTCAATGATTGAATTATTAGTAATCATTTGTAAATACAACTTGGGCGGCAACTTACGCTTCATTATACCTTTAAACTTCTTTACAATTTAAGACCATTGCTCTTGCAAATTAAATCTATTTAATACGGTAAATTTTTATTTGTAATCGTATGTAGTACTTCTAGGATCTAGCGTTTAATACTTACTTCTTATCCTTAACTAAGGATACATGAGCAAAAATTTAGTACCAATAAAAAAAATAGTCAAAAATGTAAATCTATAAATCTATGCAATGAACGAATGCAACGAATAACGAAGAAATATAAGAAAATTGGATAAAAATATTATGAAAGATTTTAAGAATGAAAAAAAAAAGAAATTGAAAGAAGGAAAACGAAATCTTTCGAGTTGATATAATTGTCACCTAAAAATTGCAATTAAATTTATTGTAGAACATTTTATCATCAATGACTTACCTCCTCAGCTGGAAAATGCACGGGTTTATGCGGTAACAAAGCGAGATCAGCGGAGTGGTTGCGCGAGAGCATCGGGCCCTGTTAAGTTAAAGCATTTAAGCTCTGCGGGCGGGGCGGCGCGGAGCGCCGCAGTCGTCAGCGGACGCCCGCGGCGAGCGGTCGATGTGCAATTTGTGTCGGTGCGCAGTCGGTGTTCCTGCGCAGTCGGTGTTAGAGTGCAGTGCGCAGCGTACAGTGCCAACATAGTGCGTGTTTGTGGGCAGGCGGCATGCGCGAGGCGCGCGCGTCGCGGCGCCCCGCGCCCATCTGACCCGATGCGCTACGCGCTTGTCTCGCGGCCGGCGCTGCTGGTCGCACTCGCCCTCGCCTGCATGCTACGCGTATGTCTAACTTACCAGCAATTGTTACTGTGAAATCATTATATCCTTCACCATCAACTTTTACTTCACCATTAACTGTTACCTCACCATCAACGGTTAATTCACCACTAACTGTTACTTCGCCATCAACTGTTGCTGTGCCGTCAACCGCTGCTGTGCCATCAATAAATACTTCATTATTAACGTTCACTAGACCATAAGCGTTTACTGTACCATCCATAAGTACTTCACCATGTTTATTCATAATGTTTAAGTTTATCAGCGTTTACTGTCCCATCAAAGTCTGTTTCACCATCTAGGACTATAGTTTATCGGCTCTGAAATGGTGTTGTAGCTTTAAGTTTCATTAAGCTTTACGAAAGAATGTGTTCTTATTTGCATACTCTTAATTGTGTCAAGTTTAAGCTCGACTGAGGAATATTTGGATTCATATTATGATATTTGCAGATTTTCTTTTACTTTCTATTCTATGGACACAGTTTGTCGATCAGTAAGCTCTAGTCAACGTTGTGTTTCTATTTGGATACTTATAAATTGGCCAAATATACAACCTGTCTTCGTCTTCTATGGAGACAATTTGAATTCAAATAAGCAATGAATTTATTTGATTCTTAAATGGACCAAACAACCTCTTCTTTTTCTATGAATACAATTATAAAACTAAACTTTAATCAAGGAAGTTTTTGACGTAGCTTATTGGAAGCAATTAGTTTTGCGTGAACACCATAGTGGTTAGATACAATATTGTAGTTACCAGTTTTAAAGAAAGTCATTGGTATGCACAGCTATTGATTCATTATAGTTTCCAACTTTAGAGTCGAATTACACAGATAAGGTTTTCTTTTGAAAAATAATAATTGCTACTGGATATATTCATTATCGCGGTTTTGTTTTAAATTATAATTGCTCTATAATTGCTATATAATTATATGGCAATCATACAATATAATATCATAAAGCCTGATATCTTCATTACAATTTTGCATATGATGTTTTACATCAAATTTCAACAATCTTCAAAATTTTCACTCGCTAAAAATAATTTTAAGAGTTAATCAAAGTATAATGGCCTCATCATTGCTAGCTCGACCGTGAACTCTTATATCCACAATACGTTATATAAGAAATATAAAATACATTTCTAATTATAGTATGTTAATTAAGACAGATTAGCTGTGATTAATGATTAGGATTAGTGAATATTAAATTAATTTCTTATAAATTATACAATTTATAGTTTAAGAAATAGATATATAAAAATCTAAATATGATTTTTGTGTATTTCTTATCAGGTTTTTTTTTTTAATTAAATGCCTTATGAATTTCTTTACTAATTAACCTGTCCAAATACTGACGACGGATCAGCTTATAAGAATAAAAAAATTGTGGATATTTAAACCAATTTAATAAAGTACTTTAATTGACACATTATATGTATGTTAACATTATAATTATCAGCCTATATCAGTGCATTGCTGGACATAGGCCTTCCCCAATGCCTTCCTTATCTATTTACACACAAACATATTGTGTACGTAAATTTAAAATATATGTAGTACATCTACTACATATAAATATACTAGATGTACTACTAGATACATACATATTCTGATAAGAGTTGAAAGAAAGGCTTAGAATTATTAATTAAAATTATATGCAACATCGGTATGCCTTTAAATGGTAACGAAGAAGAGTTACTTTCTCAACGATTTTTCTTGACCGACGGATGTTTCGTAAGTTTCAAACTAACCATTCCAGTAAGGAGATAGCCTTGCTTCTATAAACAGTGTACCCTCACTTTTATTTTGATTTTAAATATTTTTATTTAAAGTTATATATTTTAATTCAGTCTCATTAAATAAATTTATGTAAAATTTAAGTCATCACTCAACCATTTAATGTTTTGTATAGGATCGAAATTCGACCTTCCTGCGAGTTCAGTTTGTATATTTTTAGAAGATAGTTATTATCGTTTTAACGTTTTTTTTAATGTTTATAATATTACACAACGTTTTAATTTATTTTTGTATTCTTGAAGTTCATGTTAATACGAATATACTGGACAAATGTTTCGTTTGCAATGTAATATTTAAACAGGAATATTAAATAGTTTATACGTAGAAGGGAAATATGTTTTCAGGCTGTACAGTTAATTTTCATATCAACTGTAGTAATTCGTAACTGGACTAGGTGCGATTTTATTTTAAAATAAAATACGGGTTATTAATCAAAAGCAAGTTGTGTTCTCGAACAAGGATTAAACTTATTTATTTAAAAATCAAAAATGCAAATACAAATAAAACAGTATCGGTATCACAAATGGTCTTCTGTTGGAACCGCTTTAAAACTACTTAAAAGAATTTATAAAGTTACAAATGAAAGTTAATAATTAAAATTAAAAATTTATATTAATATAGCAAACTTAAAGTTATAAACAAGTTTAGCCACTTTTCCCAAGATTTGAACTGATGTGAATTATTGTACCAATTTTTTTACCGTTTTCTAATTAACAATATTCACAGGCAAATACAAAAATACTGCTACGTTTTATGTTCAATTATCAGATTATTTATTCTTACGTAATTCCAAAACAGAATATATAATGTTTAGACGGTCTTAGTATGCGGGCGTTTGATCACAATACATAATTCTAAATGCTTGTAGCGACCGAACTTACGATGCCGTGGAAACGTACGATATGTTAATATTGGTTCATTGTAAGTCGTTACTAGATAATATCACGCGTTGCCTTGTGTCTTCGAAAGACGACGCAAACATACATGTCCGAGTCCATTCATTGACCGTTTATACCAATTGCGATCAAATCGGCAAGTCCTGAGAATTGGCATAATACGATTTCCGTTACATCATTAAGAGAAAAAAAAATCTTTCGGAAACTTAATTGAAAACGTAAATAGGAAGTTATTAAAATTGTTGTATGATGCTTCTGAAAATTTGTGTGGTTTCAAACCCACACCATTTATATTGAGGCGTGAGTGGTAGTAAAAGGGATGCCCTAGCCGAACGCATGTTGAGTGTTAGTGACATTTGAAAAAGTATTTACTGTACTGTAGCCGACAAGCATGTTTGCGTAAATATAGATGTAGGAAAAGTAAGATAGGTTTACCAAATCAAAATCCGTATTCTCTGTCTATCCCCCTGTAGATTAAGGGCGTGAGTGTTTATTCATCAAGTAACGTTAATTAATGAAAATTTTAGATTCGGAAAAAACCTTGCTTTTGAACAAAGGCATATTGTTTTCATTTCATTTTATTTCTTCGTAAGAAAGCAAAAATTATGTATTTAACTTAAATAATTATAATTACAACATAGCATAATTTTATAACATATTTGGTTAACAAAATGTGTCATGTTATCTTATAAATTAAAACAGAACTCTAAATTTTGCAATATTTTTGGTTCAGGAGAAATCGATAGTTACACATGGCTTAGAATACCGTGTTCTATCAATTTATTAACTATTTTCATGTTAGAAATGATCTTTTTCTAATGAAATAATTATTTTATTTCACTGATACAAATCGACTTTAAATATACATTTGATTTAACATCCTTCATGAAATGAACTCTCAGTTACGGTGAAATCCCGTGTCATAGATTCAAATGGCAGATTTCATTTAAAATGTGATTGAATAATGTATGGTATGGTCATTTGCATTGGAGTCCACCAAGGTACTCCTCTATCTCCGACATTATACCTTTTGCATATCAATTAATTTTGGAATATAAGCTTAGATCTTTTTAACTAATCGGGGTAGATAGAGATAAGAAACACCGTCTTTTCTATAAGCTTGAATCTCGGCGAATCAAAAAATATTATATATCATCAACAAGATGACAATTATTATGAACTACAAAATAAAGAGAAATTGAAGACGGTGTCGTAAAAACTTTATTTAATAAAATATTAATCTCATTTTAAACGATATTATAATAGTCATTGGTATTTGCTATACCTACACTTAATTCGATCAAATGACGGAGTATTTTGTTTTCATTATTACACCGTGTATAGATTTTAAAAACTGTTCTATTTCTGAAATCCGATAGAAAAGTGGCTGGAATTCAACGTAATAAACCCAAAGTTACACTAATATTTTAGTGAACAAATTAATGTATAGAACTTGCTTGTATGCAAATGATCTTATCTTTACTTGCTCGTACCTTATGCGTATCTATTTGTAAATACTTCCAATAAAAATAATTGCAAGACACAATTACAATATACGAACATAAGATCTAAAAAATCTGTAATGTCATATTTTAATAGGTATTTATACCTTATATAAGTATTCCCGAAGAGGGCTGGCGTCAGGCAGGCGGCCGGCCGTAAAACTATAGCCAAAACCAGTAACCAGCCAGTCCAGATTATATGGATGGGAGTACATACTGTGCCGACCTTACGCAAGTGGAAGAAGGGCAGATAGAATAAATATAAATATAATAATTCAATAATAAAAAATAATGATATTTAAATAGAAAGAAGGATTTAAATTCAATAATGTTAATACGTTGTACTGAACATAATTCTATGCAAACATTTTGTAATGCCAATTGGAAATTCAAAAGGGGCCATGGGAAACAATGTTTCTGTTAATTTATTCAATTCGATAATGGATTTGTAAAGTTCACACAAATCTCTAATAATCTTGTAATAAATTACGCTTAATATAAGATTAGAGAATTATCAAATAACATACATATTGAAAGGCTTTTTTATATTCCTTTAAATTTAAATATTTTCTTTATCGATTCAACTTATTGTGTTTTTATCGTATTCGAATAATGTGAAAACGTATTCTGATCGACCCTGATTTTGTTCACGGCAAATTGAAGAGCCAAATTAATGATGTAGTTGATTGTTATGGCTTTGGATTACATTAAACATGATATATCAATTTAATAGTAATAATCTTTAGGCTTTTGGAGTACTTATAAAAGCCAAAGATTTTTGTTACTAATAGGTTACTGATAAGGAAAATCTTTGTGTTTAAATTTGTTTTTAGTGGAAGATTACGCGACATAGAGAATTAACTTTTAAGTTTTTTTTTTATAATTCATTGTGCTCTACACTTAGTGATGTATGTATTCCGTATACATTCCGTGTACATTTGATTGGATCTTAATAATAATTCTTTCACCAGTAAATAAAACGCACTTCTATTAACGAGTAACATAGGTGATAGCTTTTTTTCGTATATCTATCTACTCGAGGGAACCCGTATCGAGTTGGTAGTTTTACATAAATACAAAGCCTTTATGAACGCCTACGAATATATAACAATTTTATAATTAAGACAGATAGAAAAAAAAAACGCTATTTACAGTTTTCATACCAATTTTAATGCACTGATAGTCGAATTAACTTGTGAATAATGCTCGAGATATGATCAGAAATTTTAACTTAGACTGATTTTGATTGACCTGTTACAGAAAAAAAATAAGCAATATTAAAAGTCATTATAACTAAATAGTGGTTTTGGCATGTTGAAAAGGTGAGCGACACAAGAGTGACAAGATAAATCTAAAAATTTTAATTAAGTTTAAAATTAAAATTTAATGAAATTATATGTTGATTATATTCACTATTGGACAGTCATAAAATAAAAATAGAATTAAAAATAAGAAACGGTTTTTTTTTTGCAGAAACGATCGAAGTTCCGCATAATAACATAATTTATAAAAGCATTCAATATAACGAGTTTGAGATTTACAAATAAGGCTATTTATATCTTTGTAATCATATTTCCTTAGTTTTATATTAATAGCTCACTATGGCCGCAGAACTATTTTTATGACTTTTGTTTTCTTTTGTTGGAAAGGAGTCATTCGCAAGTAGGTCTAATTTAATTTTGAATGTCAATTAACCTTGGGTATCTAACAAAGTAATAATATTCTAAAGAAAACTAGTATAAAGAGTACTCGTAACCGATGAATATTCATAGATTTATGGATGTAAGCTATAGAGGTGTGCCTGGATCGCGCTAAGTGAAAATCCGTAATCTCTGCCTACTCCTCTGGGTTGAAGGCGTGAGTGTTATGTATGTAAGTTGGGTTTTGAATTTGATATTGTTAGACTTAACAGGCCTTGAGCTTAATTAATTTGTGATGAGACGTAGCGTCGATATAGTCTTCGAAATAAATCTAAGTGTTGCCCGCGGTATCAAACGCGATCGCTTCTTATTTTCCTGGTAGACAATTTTTGCAATTTGATTCCGCGTATATTCATTTTGATAATAGATAGCATGCGTCAAAAAGCTGTAATT